>JAULKM010125127.1:0-20291 GCA_032355605.1 Rubia tinctorum | reverse complement strand
AGATTTGGCAAGAGATTGGTTCGGGCGTATCAGTATACCATTGATTCTAAACGGCATTAATTTGTGGAATGTTCAGTGCGGCGTGTGGCCATTTTCTTGTCAATTTTGTACATTATTATTACTGTGCAGGAAACACATAAATAGGTATTTACGAGAATATACGATGGTTTTGTTGACACTCTTTTGTTACTAATGGCTACTATGGTGTCAAAATCTGAAATGTGCTCTTGAAAGGGTATAAAAACGTTTTTTGTGCTCCACTTTATTTTTCTTATAATTCTATACTCCCTCCTCCCTCCTCCCTCCGTCCCAACTTAACCTGCACAGATTTTTTCCCACGCTCTTCAAGAAACATATTTGACCGTTAATATGTTTAACAACTCATAATAACAACAAATAAAAAGTTAATATTCAAAAACTACTTATTACAACGAACCAACAATATCACGTGTAATAATATTATTGTTGATATACTTTCAAAAACGTGTTCAAAGTTTGACAATATTAACTTGTCAATTAGTAAAATTGCAGCTTAACCTTTTTATTGGGGGAGTATATTAATGTAAAAAAATGATTAATTTATTTTGGCATGAACTTTTCTCAAACTATAAGTTATGTGATTTATCTCACGCAAAGTGATTTCATTTCTAAAAAAAATTAGGGTGTATATATTTCAGATCTCATAAATTTAATCTACTATGCAATCAAGTTTAGTATTGAGCCACTTTCTTCCAAAATGAACGCATATTCGGTATAAAAGTATCCGAGCCAATCAAACAAGAAAAGGAACCCATCAAGCCCCCTCTCTCCCATCTACTTTTCGCACCTCTTTTTCTTCAATCTTTTTTCTCCGAACAACAATTTATTTTATTATTTTTTTGTTATTCAATAAGTGTGAGATTTATTTCCACGGATTAGTCTTGTTTTTCGACCTGGTCGATTAGATCGTTGTATTCATGATGATAGCTCGATCTAGTTGTTCACGTTGATGTATTATTCTCGATCTGCTTGTTCAGATCGTGTGTTCGTAATTTTGTTTGTGGTTTTATTTTTGGATTTCCATTAATTTGGATACGTCAGATTTGTGTTTTTCAAGGTGTTTACAGTTTGGACAACATAGATCGTGGTTGGATAAGGTGGAGTTACAGTTGTAGAAGATCTCTATTTGGTGCAAGTGATATTGATACGTGATACGCCCCTCTCTTCCAAGTGGTCATAATTTTCGCAGGAAGCAAGTCAATATCCCCGAGCGCGATGTTACAATTTTTATTGGATCTCTGGTCTGTAATAGTACAGACGATCAGTCTAGTTGACATGTAATTTAGATATTCTTGCAATATGTTAGTTATTGCTAGAGATTAGTTAGATTGAATGACAATTCCACTCATTGTAATCGTCGTTGGGCATTTTTCCCAGCATCTTGGAATGATGGATTTTTCAAAAAAAAATATCCGAGCCAATCAAGAACTTGATATTCGAATGAAATTAAATAAAGTGATTCATTATCAATAGGATTATTAGCAATAAAGTGTTGGAATCGAATTCTCCGGGCAAGATTCCAGTGAGCTTCGGCCACCGTTTGCAGTGACATAAGGGAGCGATTCGTCTCCACTAGTAATATATCGTAGTATACTCATACATTAAATTCGGTTTCCGTTTGAATGAGAAACACAGACTCATAATTGATTACTTAAAGAATAATATTTGGGTATGTGGTATATTAGAAATACCACATTTGAAATGGGAATGAAATATGTCTAGTGTAAAGGCTAGAATAAAAACAATAGGAATATCAACTAGTGGTTTAGTAGACCTCAACTCAAGACCACATGCGAGTGGTTTGGTTAGGATCGGGATGGGTTGAGATTGGGCTCGGGCTTCGGGTTCTCGGGAATGTTTGGGTAGGTCATTTTGGACCGTGGCCCAACTTTGATTTTTGAACCGGTCAACCCTCCTAATTACATATGCGTAAATCACTCATGGTCTTCCTCCCTTTTCATTGCAAGGAGTGTATTGCTCTCTTCTGAATTAAAGATGCATGTATTGCTCCACAATTGCCTCCTGCACGTTAGTTGCCTTTGCCTATAAAAGCCATCCACTAGCCTCATTCTAAAAGACACAATACAATAGATTTTCCTCTCCTTCCTTAGTTCTTATCGTTCATAGTCGTAGTTTTCTTCGTGCTCGTCTTCTTCGTTCATCTAGTCTGAGAGTAAGGCAACGAATTGTTGGTTTGCCAATTTCTACTGCTGAGTTGTGCAGAGTAGAAAAAGTATAGCAGTTGTACCATGGGATTTGGAACGCTATCGAATCGTTACACACTACGGGGCATTTTTTAAAAAAAAGGACGGAGATCTTAATCTCACCTCTGCATCGATTCAACCATTTACTCCATTTGATATAATTCTTCTGCTCCCTTTTTATTTACTTAATTCTCTTATTTATTCTTATACTAATTGTTTAAATAATTGGAATTTCGATTCTTACATCAATAGCTCGCATGAATTGGAATCAAGTTAATGATCATGAATTGGAATCAAGTTGATGGTTGAAATACTCGTTTTATATTTTAATAAATGGGAAGACCATGTCAAACCAAATACGGAAAGTTAATATTGAGCGAGATGTATGGGTCACAGAGCCAATGCAGTTTCAAGCGGCCATGGTGCACCATATAAAACAAGTCTATATTCAGCCTAAAGCATAACCTCAAATGGAAGGTTATCGTGGGACTTTACAAGATCTTCTTGATCCAATGTCTACAAAACTCTCAGAGGATCAGAAAATTCTTTTGAAAAGGTCATTAAGCCTAGATGATATAAAGCGCACAATTAAATAAATGAGATTATGGTTAGCTTCTGGCACAAACATTTCTCCTCCAAGATTTTATATGACTCTGTTGGAGTCCTTCAAAATGGGGTTAGTTTGATCAAGGAGTGGAATGAGCCAATTATTATTCTTATTTCTTGATGTGTGTCGAACAGCGAGTGTGATAGATGAACTTTGTTTCAATACGCCAATTCCGCAAAACAAATTCTACCGTGGTGCTCCGATGGTTTCATCTGAGTATTGAGAATTGAATTAACATAAAAAAGGAAGACCTCAATATTTGATGAGCTCATTTTTACTATCTTTTTAGCACATTTTATACTCATGATTGTAATAGATTATATAGGTTTTACTTTAAAAAATTGGATACTTTACCAATTAGAGGACTAGGATCACATTTCATCATTTTGTATCCTAACTCATTGATTTATGAAGTGTTAAATGTTTGGTTTGAGTCTTCCATGATCGGTTTGAGGATTGAAGATTGGATTCAAAGTAAAGACTAGATTATCGGAAGAAGGTCACTCATTGATTTAGTGAAGAAACACAGCAAAGTAGCGGATGAAGAATAATTCGAGTTACAAAACCAAGTTCTAAGAATGATTTGAGACAAATTGTTGTGTATGGATAGCATCATTTGATTCTTCTTTGTGGTATTACAAAAATGACAGCAAGAACTCCCAAAACGAATGAATTGTTCACCGGTAGCGATGGAAAGAAGAAGAGGGCAAAAACACTTTCACGGACCGTGAAATTACAGGCATGAAATTTTACGGTACGTGAAGACCAACTAGAATTTGACTTTTCAGCCTTTTCTCCTTTATTTCCTTGGACAATAAATAGTCCCTTCTTCCCCATTTGACGTGAGCCCAACTTATGGCCTCCAAACCCCAGTTTTTCTTCATATTTTCTTAGTTTTTACACTTATTCCACGAATTCTTGAAGATTTGTTGTGGGTTTTAGTTATCTAGGGTAAATATACTCTTGGGAACAATTGGTAAGCATTTCTAGTATGAATTTGTGAGATTTGGTTTATCCTATGTGTACTTTGATTATCAATTATATTTCGTGCTTTGTTGAGTGATTAATGCATGATTTAGACTAGGATGATCAACTAGTTGATGATAATGTTGTGCACTTTTTGTGTGATTAATAAATAATCCAAATGCGTGAAAACATGCGCGCGTCAGACCCACTCGCGCCTCAATCATAGCGAGGGTTATTTCTCGCACGCGTCCTGCCTACGAGCTCGCCAGAAAAAAAATTCCCTGGTCCCTGCTATTTGCTGTTATTGCCATTTCTATTATGGCTTCCCTTACTCATCTTCGGTGTCAATTGTGTGGTGTTTCAGCCATGCCGCTTCTTCGTGCTCTAGGTTTTCTTCTTGTTTTCATGGAAAGAGTTATAATGGCCCCAAGTGATTGTAGACTCTGGCACCACAACCCACATGGAATCGTCTTCCACTGCTATTGATCATGTGACACCATATAAGGGCTATAACTATATCATTGTTGGTAATGGTTCTCAACTATTTATTACTCATGTTGGTGATTCTCGGATTTCTATGTCCATATCTTTTTATGGTGTGCTTATGTGCCAAATCATTAAAATTTTGCTTTCAGTGACAAAATTACCTCGGGACTTAAATTTTGGTATCTGTTTTGATGATCTCTCATTTGTTATTCAGCATAAATTACTAAGAAACTTTGGGTCACGGTTATAGTAAAAATGGGCTTTATGTTTTAGACTATGGTGCATATACTTTATTGTCTACTGTGGATTCAAATGAGTCATGTGCGTCTTTTGAAACATGGCATGCTTGACTTGGTCATGTCTGGCATTCTGTTATTTCCAGTTTGCGTGCTTCCGAATCCTTATCTGTCTCATCAGTTTTGCCTAAACCCACTCTTTGTGATGCGTGTGAAAATGCTAAAGGGAAATGTTTATCTTTCATACAAATGAAAAAAAAAGTGCTACTGAGGTGCTTAACATAGTTCATTGTGATTTATGGGGGGGCCACTCCTGTCTTATCTGTTGATGGTTTTTCCTACTATGCTTTATTCCTTGATAATCATTCTCGGCTCTCATGGTTTTACCCACTACGCCGTAAATATAATTTTTGGGATGTTTATCGTTAATTTGAGGCCCTTATGGATAACTAGTTCTCTTCCACCATTAAGGTTTTTCAGAGGGATGAAGGAAATAAGTTCGTAAATGGCCGCATATGTTCTCATTTTCCAGATAAAGGGCATTTATCATCAGATTTCTTGCTTATATACTCCTGATCAGAATGGTCGGGCTGAGCGTAAACACCACCACATTGTTTAGATGGACTTGTCTATGTTATACCACTTTTAGCTTGTAGTATAAAGATTTTTGGTGCCTTGATCCTTCTATTAGTAGAACCTACATCACTCGACATGGTCATTTTGATGAGACGTGTTTTCCTTTCACCCCATCCATTCTTTTGGCGATCGGTTCCCCACCTTCAGTGTTAGATGCATCTGTCGTTCTTGATCCTGAGTAGAGTTCTACATCTCCTTTGCCCACATCTATTTTTGCATCATTCCTGGCACCTTGCTCCATATGTTCTATAGACTTGGAACAACTAGTGGCCGACCCGAACTGCCTTGCTCTGCCTGTCTCGCCTCCGTCCTGTCCACCAGGGCCACTGATACCTTTTGCTAAGGCTGAACCCGCGGTCTCCTTTCCATGGTCGCGCCCCCATTGGATGACTACTCAATTTGTATCTGGTGTTATCCAGATGTGTGATTATTTAGACATTGTTTCCCATAGTCTTCTCGATGCCCTTCTTGCCCAAAAGAAACCTACAGACTATCGCTCAGGCTTTCAGGATTCATCTTGGGTCTCGGCTATGGATGATGAGATCGCAGCCCTTCGTGGCCAGTATACTTGGGATTTGGTTCAACGCCCATCGGATGTCAACGTTTTGGGCTCCAAATGGGTATATCGCCTGAAGTATCAATCTGATGGCACAGTTGATCGCTATAAGGCATATCTGGTGGCTCCAGGGTTCTCTCAAATTTTGGGTTTTAACTTTGACCATAATTCCAGTCTCGTGGTCAAAGCCTCTACTTTTTCGAACCATTCTTGCTATTGTCACCATGCAATCTTGGCTTATTCATTAGCTGGATGTTAAGAATGCCTTTCTTAACAGCGTGCTTAATCCTATAGTTTATATGGTGCAACCACTGGACTACAAGGACCTGCTTCATCATGACTATGTTTGTTGCTTGCAAAATACTTTTTATGGTATGAAGCAAGTTCCTCAGACATGGTTCCAGCGGTTTAGCACCTACTTCCTTTAGCCTGGTTTTCGATGTAGCTCTGCTGACACTTTTTCTAATTTTTTTGTCTAACGGATATTCATTATTGTATTTTCTCGTTTATGTGGACGACATCATTCTCACCAACAATGACTCATATCTTCTTCGTCAGTTCATAGATCGCACTCACAAGGAGCTTGTTGTTAAGAACTTCGGTGCTCTTCATTACTTTCTTGGCTTAGAAGTTTCACCTACTCTTGGGGTCTTATTCTTGGTCAATGTAAGTATGCCCGTGATATTCTCACTCATGTCGGGGTGTCTGATGCAGCTCTAGTCTCCACTTCACATATACCTAGCTCTCAACTTCACAAAAGCACTAGTCCTCCGTTCAAGAACCTGACGCTCTACAGGGCTCTTCAGTATCTGACCATTACTCGTCCAGACTTAGCCTCCGTGGTTAACTCTGTCAGTCAGTATCTTCAGGAGCCTTGGGGTGGTCATTTTGTAGCTATCACTCGGATTCTTCATTGTGTTCAGGGTACGCTGCACTTTGGCCTCACTTTCTACTCTACCAGCTCTCCCGAGGTATTGGACTATGCTAATGCTGATTAGGTTAGGTGCCTTGAGACTCGACGATCCACATATGGCTATGCTACCATTCTTGGAGGCAATATTATTTCCTGGAGTGCCAAGAAACAACCCAGTGTTTCTCATTCCAGCACTAAGTCTGAGTACCGGGCTCTCGCCATCATGTCTTCTGAGGTTATTTGGCTGACTCATCTTCTGCGAGATCTTTGTGTCCCACTCTGTGGTTCTCCACTTCTGTTATGCGATAGCAATAGTGCAATATTTTTTTCTTAGAATCCGATAGATCACAAGCAGGCGAAGCACATCGACATTGACTAACACTTTGTACGGGAGCTGGTTGCGACTGACAAGCTGCTCATCACTCATGTTCCCACTTCCCGTCATATTGCGAACATTTTCACCAAGAGTCTCTTTCGTTCACTTTTTGAGTTCCTTAGATTCAAGATTTGCATATCTGAGCATCTGACGCTTTGCTTGAGAGGAATGTTTGAATAAGTCAACTCGATG
This sequence comes from Rubia tinctorum, assembly GCA_032355605.1. NCBI lineage: Eukaryota > Viridiplantae > Streptophyta > Magnoliopsida > Gentianales > Rubiaceae > Rubia > Rubia tinctorum. Next base: position 13,080 of record JAULKM010125127.1, on the reverse strand, counting down.
ACTAAACTGATTCTAGTAGATATTCCAGGGTTAGAATTCTAGTATAACTCAACCTCTAAATGCATTGTACTATATATTACTAATTATTTTATGAATTACATCATCGAGAATTTACTCTTTCAGTAATCAAGTTTAATATTGAGCCACTTTCTTCCCAAATGAAAGCATATTCGGGATAAGTGCCTCCAAGCCAAAATAGAACTTGATATTCCAATAAAATCAAATAAACTGATTCAGTATCAATAGGATTATTATAAATAAAGAGCTAACGTGAATTGGGATCAAGTTAATAGTCGAAATGCTTGTTATTTTCATAAATGGACTACTAAGAAGACCCTGCCTGTCAAAGCAAATATGAAAATTTATACTCCCTCCTTCCCACAATTATTGAACTATTTATTTTTTTTAAAGTCAAACTTGGTAAATTTTGTCCCTAAATAACAATTTACATATCTACAATAAAAATATCATTTTAGATATTGTTAGATTCATCTTAACGTCTGTTTTCTAAATATTATTTTTTATGCAAAACTATTATATGTAGCTAGAGATATTGACGATCAAACATGATCATTGAAAACCGTGAAAAAATAAATAGGTCAATAATCTTGGGACGGGGGAGTAATACTTTGCGAGATTTATGGGTCACCGAGCCAAGGTATATTCAATTATAATCAATCGAGAGTTTCTTATCACAAAACCAATTGATTCTATGTAGGGGTGACCCATTATCTTATATATTGAGTCGTAACTCTGTCAACCACCGATGTGAGACATTTACACGCCCCCTCACATGCAACGGTATTAATCATTGCGCAAATATGGATATAAAGGGGTTAGAGGCTCGTGGACTCTGATACAATGAAAGAATGATTTTTCCGTAATAAATTATGTACTACTGAAAAGAATGAATAGAGTAGAATTACATAAGAAATCATAGTAATGAAATAACTCTAATCTAGTTATCCATCCTATCCATATCTAGTCATCTAATTGACTAATTCTAACTGTTTCAAGTGGCTATGGTGCATCATGTAAAACAAGGCTATATTGAGCCTTAAGTATACCCTCAAATAGAAGGTTATAGTGGGACTTTAGAAGATCTTCTTAATCTAATGGCTACAAATTCTCATAGAATTAGATTTTTTTTGATAAGGTCATTTAGCCTAGATGACCTAAGTGCGCAATTAAATCAATGAGAGCATGGCTATCTTCTACATATAATTTTCCTCCAAGATTTTATATGGCTCTCTTGGTGTCTCTCAAAATGGGCCTAGTTTGAACAAGGAGTGGAATGAGACAAATAATGTTTTTAATTCTAGATATGTGTTGAACCACGACTGTGATAGACGAATTTTGCTTCAATACGCCGATCCTGTAAAACAAACCCCGGGGGTGCCGGGGAAAGAAACTTTGATGGTAAAGTCGGACCAAAAGTGTTTATCTGAGTATTGAGAATTGAATGAACATAACAAAAGAATGCCCCAGTATTTATAGGGGAAGATCCCTGAGATATTTTCAATCACGTTAGCATAAATAATTACTTTTCTTAGAGGAATAAGTGTCTTACCATAATGAAATTACCATATATTCGGTATATGCCATAATTGTACTTGGAATGGAGGTGTTATTCAAAGGTATAATCGGATTCAGAGATCTTCCACTTCGCTGCTGGGTTTTGGCCCAGTAGAAAGTGTGATATGGTCTTGGGTCCCAAAGTAAAATGGTAGTGTGTACTTTGGCATGGGAGGAGCTTCGCTCCATCCTTTATATATAGCCCCTGGGAGAGTCGAAGATACGATATTCATTGCGAACCATCAATTCTCTCTCACATGGTTGCTGGTAATTGTTTAAGTGACCTTGGGTCCTTTCCATAATGCTAATGTAATCTTGTCACATGCCAACATGAAAGCTCTAATCAAGATAGTGCATGTTAAGTGTCTAAGGGAAGTGAAAAGTTCCTTAGTAATGACCGTCCTTTTTGCCTTGTTTTCAAAGTAGTTATTAATGACTCTGCTTCTAAAGGCGCTTTTTGGTATCCCAGTGGTGCTATAAATTATCCTTCACATTCTCCATTCTTTCATAGAGAACTTATCAGCTGTGCCAAATTCTTTTTCTTTGTCTCCCCCTCCCCGGGGGAGCCCTCTAATTCGTCTCCAAGTTCCAGTAATATTCTGGAGAATAATATAGTGCATACCTAGAGGAAAGTGGCTGAATTTCTGGTAACAAAGGATTTCGTCCCCTGAATTCTTGGTCCCTTTTCTAGAAAGCTTGTCGTATAATATTCTGAATGATGTTCCCCGGGCAAGTACAACCATCTTGAGTTTTTTGCCTTTTCTTTGATTTCCCCTTATTTCTTCTGTTACTGACTTATTTAATGACCTTCCTCACTTTTCAGCAAATTTGACCAATCAGAACGCAAAATGTGGAGAGAAAGCCTTTCGTGATCTCATCATGCTTGTTTTCCAGCACCTGCAAGAAGAGGAAGCTGGTTGGTCTACTTGCACTAACGTTTTCTCTTCAGTATCCATAGTTTTCCTATCTTTGCCATTGGCCATAGCAGGAAGGAATAAAGTGTCCAAATATTTTTGTTGGTGCTAGAAGAGATCTTATCTCCAGCCATGGTAGTCTGGACAAGGTGGTTGAGTAGGAGAAGAAGTCCAGTTTCCTTTCGTCCTCCTCGTCCACAAGGTCTCCGGTCACCTGCATTCTTTAAATAGGGAGCTTGGATCCCAGAGATTCTTCTTCTCCAATGGGATCAAAACAAACACTTCAATATCACAGAGTCGTTTTAAATCTTGTTTATTCTTCCTTGTAAGCTTTCAGATGGCTAGGTAATGCTTTGCAATATGACAACTTCAACTGTAATCCTTGGATTTTGTAAATTTAAAGTTCCTTAATGAATGAACCTCTTTTATCCGTTCTTTATTCTTAGAAATGTTTTGGTATAAATTTCAACCCTTAGGATTGTGAGGGGAGGGGGAGGGAGGTGAGCCAATCCTCAACAGTTAGGCTTGAAAGTTTGTAAGAGTCAATCCTCAATAGTTAGGATTTGAGATTTTATGAGACTTGAACCTTAGCTGTTTAGGCTTGAAAGTTTGTGAGAGGCGATCCACAACAATTAGGCTTTGTTTGAGAATATGCCTATGAATTTCTTTTGGTTAATGATATTATCTTCTAGTGAGGTATCCCTTTGATTAGAGATGTAAGTATAATGTTTTTTAAAAATAATTTGGTCATACTTTTATTAGAAAATATATGGTCATATTGTTCCTCTTAGGGTAAACCATTCCCAGGGCATTGGATTACAAAAAAAAGGTGAGTGTGTCCAACTAGCCTTATGTTTGTGGGAAGCTACACCTTGGATAGAGTGTAGAGATGCTTCCAATTGAGGGTCTACTGAAGCATTGCATAATGGTAGTATCTTTAGAGATTGAAAACATTCCATCTTATGAGGACTCAATGTTCCATCACATGTAGCTTCCTCCGGTGTTTGCCTCGGCAATTTTATAGGGACCTTCCCAATTAGGCACCAATTTCCCTTCTTTTTCTATTAGCTCTTTTTATTTCTTCTCATAACTAGCTCACCTGTGGGTAATTGATTTTTTTGTACCCTGAGATCATGGTACATATTTATGTTCTATTTTACTTATGCTTGATGAAGCTTGGACTATTCTCTCTTCTCATCCAGTAGATCTGGGTCAATTTGGACTTCTTTCTTGTTTTGACCTTTGTCTAGTCCAGTCATGCAGAGCATGGATAAGCCTAATTCTGCATGTATCACTGCCTTTATCCCATAAACTAGGTTGAATGGTGTCTCTCCAGTGTCCGGTCATTCTTTCGTTCGATACGACCAAAACAGACTGGTTAATTCATATACCCAATTTCCTCCAGGCCTACTAACCTGGCCCTTATACCATTGGCGATCGTCCAGTTGGTGACCTCAACCTAGTCATTGGCTTAATTAAAGGTGGTATACAAAGGTAAGTTTCAGCTTCATTTTGAAGTTTTCTTACACGTACCCGTGGGGTTATAAACCTTGTGAGGGAGAATTTAACCTACAGAGTGCAAGATGGTAAAAGATAAGAGATTTGTAATGTTGCTGTTGTACTCACTGCTTACTACAATAAAGTAGCTAGTGGAAAGTTCATGGTTGTCCAAAGAGACAATAGAATTCAAAAGTTAGCTTCACACAACCCACAATTGGGCGTCACTCTGATTGTGTATCGGGAATATCTAATGCTTTAAACAAGTAATTCGGGGGTGGGAGGGGGGGTTGTGTCTACCAAACTACTAAGCAAGCAAGTAAATTGATTAAAACTATGATTAACTAGTCTTGGGGGTGTTTGAGTAACATGACAGATTGATGACTTTGATCTTAGATTTTATCACATATAACCATATAGTCCTATTTTCATGCCTATGTCACATAGTGTAGAGATGACTAAGAATTTCCAATGTCTGTCACTTAAAGGTTTGTCTCCCTTCAAGAGCCATCTCACCATCTTCGTAGTTAGGGATACACATCGATCTTTTGCTACCGCAATTCATCCCTATCATCTCACTCCCGATGCTAACGCTTCACTTAAAGAATCTCATACTTGCGTAGCTCGCAACCGTTAGATATGAGAGTCAGAAAAATACGTCTCGGGCATTCCACTATGGACACCAACCTTAGGCGTAGAGAGGAAAATGAATTGGCATCTTGTGATGACTTTAGGGTTTCCACGACCCTAGTTGCTACAAACAATAATGCTTATCTATTAGGGTAAATCATGGGTTTCCCCTCGTTAAGAATTATTCTAGCATTTCTAACATGCATTCACTCACACAACTAGCCAATTACAATTAGAGTCTAATGATAGGGTCGGTACTCTCAAGGTAGCATGAATGCATTCATATCCTCCGTTCTCTCGAGCCTAAAATAGCCCTAATCTAATACTCCCAAGATAGAATTTTATCCTAGCAAGATATTATACTATGCATAGAATTATAGATGCATCATAAAACAAGACATGACATAAATCATATATGAATGAGAAATACGAATCATACAGAAATATTCGCAGGACATAGAAAATAGGGTAATCTAGAATGTCACAAAATCATAATCGATTTATGAATACAAATACTACCCCAAGATAATAACTACTCTATAGACTTTAAATCGAAAGCAATCATTGGATTTAATGCCATAAAGCTAGAACTAGAGAAATAAATGAAGAGGGGAGAGAGCCTCCTTCTTCCTACCTACTACAATAGAACTAAATAATGAAGTGGTTCTTAAACCCAAGAAGAATATGCTAGCTAATATAGTAGATGAGTTTCAGACTTCAGAAGGCTTAAAAAGGGGAGAAACCCCTATCAGCCATGCATTTCATGTTGGCACATCTCATGCAGTATTTCACGTCTTGGCCAACATAGCTCTTGCAAAGGAGCATGGGGCACGGACCAGAGGGATGTTGTATGTCTTTTTAATGGCATGGGCTGTGCCAAAGCGCATAACCCGTTGTCTAGAGCTTTTTTTCTCGGCTTCTGATGGCACAGGCCATGCCATAGTGCATGGTCTATTGTTTGGAGGGTCGCTCCTTAGCTTTTGATGGCATGAGCCGTGCCAAAGTGTATGGTCCGTCGTCTGGCCTTGTGATTTCCTTTTTTTAGCACAGGTCGTACTGGTTTGCATAGCCCTCATCCTTGGCATTTTTCCATCGGCATGAGCTTTGGCATGGGCCTTGTCAAGTTACACGGCCTGTGTCATTCTTCGACTTTTCTGGAACTTACATCTTTCTTCGCTGCAACTGTCTACTACCATGTTTTGATTCGTGGTCTTTGGTCTTCTACCATCATTGTGAATAGCCGTGTATAATCTACTACCATCCTTACAAATAGCCTTCTAAAAGCATTCCTAAGTTTTTACGAGCGATTTACAAATTAAGCTCACAAAAAGGATCTAGATGCTCGTAAGGACAAAAATCCATTAGACTTAAAGTAGGCTAAAAATGAAAGATTTAGATACAACAACTGAAAATGGTTATCTAAACCCTTTATAATGTAAACCTACGATATTATGCATGGATCGGGTATATTGTGGAAAATTATTTTTTTTGAAATTAGCTAAATCTAGCAATCTACCAACCAAAAGACAATAAAAGAGATGTTAAAATGATTCAAAAAATACATGCATTTGACGTCTCATCATCTTCACACCACCTTTTAAGGAATTGTGGGTGTAAGTCCACAATCCATTAAGCTCCCATTATTTTGCGATGAAAGTCCTAGGTATCCCATATCTGCACAGTATATTTCCCTAACAAAAGTCAATGTAGCTCATACCTTTTATGTTGGTTAGTATGTTCACTTCTACCCATTTGGTGAAGTAGTCGATGGCTACGATCATATACTTGACTCTCGTAGTACCTTTCGGGAACAACCCAACCATATCGATTCCCTACTTTCTGAACATCCAGGATCCATGGATCACAGTCATCTATTCTTTGGGGGTGCGAGTCATCGGGAAATGCTTCTGACAGGGAATGTAGGCCCAAATTAATACGAAAGTGGGTTTTAAATGATTAGGAAAGTACATGCATTTGACGTATTAATATCAACCACAATGTTTTTAGGACCGACGTTCTAGATTCATAAGTAGTTCACTTCGGATTGTACGGTTAAATAGGTGGGTTCCGAGTTCGGAACCCCGGTAAGATGACATAAATGATGCCCATTTTTTGTCTTTTTGCTTTAAAAACTCATTAGGGGAAAAAGAATTTTCGGATGGGGCTTCATGAATGGCTAACTAATTGAAACTTTGGCATTGAAAAAGGTATGAACAATTCAATTAAATTAGTACAAGGATAGTGAATTTGGTTTAAATTGTTTAAAGAGATTTTATAATTTTTTAATGCAATTGGTTAACTATCATATATGAGTTTAGATGACGAGTGTAAATGTGAATGTTTTTTTGTTGTATCATCCTTATGAGGTTATGAATTTCTCTCTAATATAGATAATTGATTATGGACCAAATTGAATTGATTGGTAAGGACTTGAGAAAATTACCCGATTACTTCCCATTGATAGAATCCTTTCTTGTGTTTACTTTTGAACATGCTTCCAAGTGTGGTGTGAGCACGTTGCCCTTGTAAGGATTGCAATAACGATGTATATTTGGGTAGGAAGAAGATACGTGAACATCTCATCATGCAAGAGTTTCAAACTAGATACACTCCTTTGGTGTGGCACGGGGAGTTTGAAATAGGTACGGAGGAAGGCGTAATTCGTAGATAATTCGATGATTCTTTTATGAATGCAGGTTTTGAGGAAATGGTTGAGGATATTGCCAGGTAATTTCATGGTCCTAGAATCTTTGCACAACAATAAGAGGACGACATTGTATAACAGTTCGAGTCATTCGGTGTTGAGTGTCACTTTGCAAATGATGAATTTGAAAGTGAAATACAGTGGGAATAAGGAAGGGATGACAGAAACCCTTGAATTGTTTCGTGAATTTCTTCCATAAGGTAATCTTTTGCCCAACCGACCGTATGCCGCTAAAATAATTCTTTGTCCAATGGAAAAAATTGGAAGAAATCCATACATGTCTGAATGATTGTATGTTGTATAGGAGGAAGGAGGACGAGGACCGAGATTGTTGTCGGGTTTGTAGTGAGTCTCAGTACAAGTTGAAGCAGGGTGGGATCGAGGTCAATGCGGAAGCGAGGTTGACCATGAAGAAAAAGACACCGGCTAAAGTTGTATGGTATCTCCCAATCATTCCCCGATTGAAGAAGTTATTTTCCTGTAAAGAAGATGCTAAGTTGTTGCGATGGCATGCTGAAAGAGATCGACCGGTGGAGGACATGATAAGTCATACGTCGGATGATGAGCAGTGGAAGAAAATAGATAGTGTGTATCCCGAGTTTGGTGCTGAGCCGAGACACTTGAGGCTAGGCATTTCCACCAATGGAATGAATTCGTTTGGTAATATGTAGAACACATAGCTTTTTATCTGTCATAATGGTGATCTATAATCTTGCATCCTGGTTGACAATGAAAAGGAATGATGTATTATTATCTATGATGCTCTCGGGGCCTAAGCAACCCGGTAACGACATAGATGTATACCTTGCTCCTCTAGTGGACAATTTGTTGACCTTGTTGAACGAAGTTGTCCGCATATACAAAGGAAGTGTAGAAGAATATCTCCAACTGAAGGCCTTTTGTTTTGCGCAATAAACCATTTTCTTGCATATGGAAATTTTTTGGGATACTCGGTAAAAGTTAAATATGCATGTCCAGTGTGTGAGAAGGAATCAACATTTTGTCAATTAAAACATGGGTGTAAAACCACATATCTAGGCCACGGGTTATTTCTTCAAGAGGAGCACCCATGGAGATCGGAGAAAAAGTGGTTCAATGTTCGATCGGGAACTCTTGGAAGACCTAACGTGGTTGTATAACATATATCTCAACATCGTGACATGTTTTGTGCGGAATAGAAATTGTTTGTTTTCTATTCCTATCTATAGATAGTTGTTTGATTAGCATTGTCTATGGATTTTTGTTGGAATTACAATCATGATGTTTAGAGTTACGTAGGCTAATATAGTGACATGTTTTCATCGGAATAGAATCTAGATGTTTTCTATTCCTATGTATAGATAAGTGCTACTTTAGCGGCATCTATACATTTTGAAACATTGCAAGATCATTTGATTATTTATTGGAATTAGAAGGGGTGATTTGAGGTTGTTTTCGGCCAGGTTATAAAGGAAATATAGATTTTCACCATTTCACCCGATAGCTCTTCTGAATTCGGAAGATGCTCCTCGGGTCGTGCCACTAATTTTCCAAAACGGAATCATCAGTTCCTCAATCGGAACAGATGGAGCCGAATTATCTTCTGAAATCGGAACCACATAAAGAAAAAAGCACCTCACTCATTCAAAAAACATTTTATGTCCAAATAGGGAGCCGATTCAGGAACGTTGTCTCAAGGTTCGAGCCTACTCCAGGTGCCGGAACTGAATTACAGTTCCGATTCTGGAACTTGTAAGAACACCCAAGGAGGTCTTCCTCGTTCTGATTTCAGAAACTAGGTTGCCCAGACACGACAAAGGCGGCAAAAAATCACATTTAATAGGGAAGATCGTGAAGAATCAAAGGCAGAATTAGAGAAGTCACCACATCCTACACTATTGTCCCTCTGGCCCATCAGTTTTTGTGTATTATTTTTTCACGATCTTCATTAATCATGTTTAATGTGTCTAGCTATATAAAAATTTACATTTTTTATATTTTAAAAATATATCTCAAGATGAATCTAACAATATCTCAAAAGGTATTTTTTAATTCTATTATAAATATATTAGTTCATATTTAGAGTCCAAATTTATTATATTAATTTGAAAAAAAATTAATATGCCAAAACTGGTGGGATTGAGTGAGTAATATTGTTGGTGAACGCAATATGAAGCTTGTAGAATGAAAATTGATCCCCTTGTGACAGAATGAGGTCAATTTAGTTCGATTGTGTTATGCCTGATCTGAATTAGTGAATATGGCTAATAAAAAGTGGAAAATTTGAGCCTAATCTTGTCAAAGAATTGGCAAAAAACATATAAAATTAAGAGTGGGTCTTTTAAGAGGTGGTTTGTTTATACGTTTAGTGAACTATTATTTCACGCCCTATATTTTAATGTACGCTATGTATTTTACTAATTGTAATACGCTATGTATTAAAAATTTAATTTAAAAACAATTAAATTCTGACATAAGCCAGTGATGCGGATGAAATCAATCCGGCCAATTCTCGGCGACAAACTGGCCAATTCCCGGTGACATGGACTTCAAAAATTTTAGCGTATTCACCTGAAAAGTCACGCGGTATTTCTCATCCCGGATATGATGAACGACATAACTCTCTCGTCCCGAATCAGACCTGTCACCACCCTTGTCGCCTGGAAACCCTTTCTCCCATCGAAGCAAACCTCCCTTTCGGCGAAGCAAACTATCATCGGCGAAGCAAAACCCTCTTTCTCTCAAGAGCCATCGCCGGCGAGGTCGGGCGAGAACCACCGGCTCTGAGATTCGGGGAGGCTCAAACGAGAACAAAAGGGGCAAGGTTTAAACGAGAATCGGAGGGGCAAGGGTCAAACGAGAACCGAAGGGATAAGGCTCAAACGAGAATCGGAGGGATAAGGCTCAAATTTAATGATGATTACTCGTTGACTTCCTTCAAAATTAATGATGATTACTCGTTGACTTCCTTCAAAATTAATGATGATTGCTCGTTGACGTGCTGTACTCTACCACTACTACTAATCTTATGTGGATAATATGAATATGTTGGTGGCGCTGTCCAAATACTACCGATTCCTAATCCTAACACGCTTCCGCGCACACCACTGTCACTGGCTAGAGGTTGACATCCCTGTATGTCCACGGCAACAATCCAAATATCCAATTGGATTACTTCTGTCATTGTATGACAATGGACAGGTAATAATGATGCAAATAGATAGGAGCATGTACTTAAAAATGATATTTTCATGAGTTGTGAAAAAATTAACATTTAAATTTGAATTCATCTCTTGAAAGACGATCTTTCAATAAATCATGAAAATATCAAGGTTTAAAGTGTAAATTAGAAGAAAGGAAGATAAAGTTTTCGGTTTGCATGAACCGGGTTATAAATTTTATACCTACTACATGTTGTATAATAAAATTTTAATATTGCAACTAAGACCTTTTATCTTTTATTATTCTAATAAAACCCTATCTTTTCATAAACTTATGAAAAGACGGTCTTTCCCAAGACCTTACCTTTAAATTTTAAATTAAAAAATTAAAATTTTAGATTATATTAATCGGATCAAAAATCTATAATTTTTAAACGTTACATAATAAATTTTAATATTGTGGATAAATTTTTTACCCTTCTATAATTTTAATTCAACCCCGTCTTTCCAAAATTTTGCCAACAGACAAAATGAAATTTTTGTTAGGAGTACTTCATTTGTCGTAACTAATTTGTAGTTGCACTATTATTCAGTTAAAACTAAATAAATCCAATCATAAAATTTTATGGAACTCCCTCCGTTCCATTTCATGTGACACACTTTCCCTTTTTTTATTGTTTTTTTAATTTGACATATTTTTCTTTTATGGCAAGATTCCTTGAATTTCATCCACTCATTCTACTTTTCCCTTTCTAAATTCAATTTTATCCACACTTTATTCACCTAAATTCAAGCACCTAAAACAATGGTGTCACATCCAACGAAACAGAGGTAGTACATGGGTAAGGATATTATCATGTGGCCTAACGTTAGCTTCGTCTTGATGTAAAATTTTTGAATATTATTTATTCATAAATTTTAATTGTACATAATTAAAAATATTAATAGTCAATTTTTTTTAGTAAACTGTTAAAAGTTAAAGTATGCAAGTTAGCCCGAGACAGAGGGAGTATTTATTTTTAAGTGAAATTATAGGTTTCGTTCCTATTTTTAAAAATGTGTTTACATTGTTGTAATTGTGCTGATGGAGATGCCAAAACGACTACTAGTATAAATGAAGATATTCCACGACTTGATCAAACATTCAAGAATTATATTCAGAATTCTCTAAGTGACATGGTTGGACCAATGATAAGGTCAAGAACGAAGTTTAGAGATACGACATTGAATGCTTTGATGGATCAACATCATGATGAAAAATTCAAGAATAAATCGGCTAGGACTTGGATTAATTATTCAAGATTGTCGATTAACTAAAGACATCGTGAAGAACAATGTACTTTTTTCCCACTGGATTTTTAACGAGGTAGTGTGATCTTTGTAAACTATTGTAACATTATTTTATTTCAGTACAATAACTCGGCCACGTGGGCTTCTGAAGAGTTAATATTTTTGACGCAGCCCATTAGGGTTTCAAAATATAGAGTTTTATTCTGATTAGAATTAGATTTGGTAAGATTAGATAAGGTAATATTCTTCAAACTTACTTCTTGAAGAGTTCGAAAATAATACCATGTATTTTAGGAATTCTAGTCAGATATGGTTTTAAATTCTTAAAGTTGTCATATGTCGAATCAGTTTCCAATTGTAATTATGGTTTATGGTCGAAATTCATCCTATAAAAAGAGGTGTTTGGCCGAGATTTTAACACCTTTTATCAATCAAATATTCAGAATTTTCGAGTTATACTCATTGCTTGCGAGCGTCTTCATTATTGCTTAATCTTGTGGGTTAATTAAGTATCAATAACATTCTGAACTAATCTTGCGGGCTAGTTAGTAAGCAAGTCGAAATTAAGAGTACCCCGAGGGCTAGAATCTTGAATTTCGTGCGACACATTAGGGTTGGATGAAATTCCTTGTGTTGTCAAAGAACTAAAATTCCACAATCCAGAGTTTTCGCAAGGAGATTCATATCATGTGTTTAATTAATTCCCACAAATTATTAGATGGTTTAAATGAGTCGACATTCAATCAACCTTTTTAGTTGTGATAGTGTCAGCACTAAGAGGCAGGGAACATGGAAATCCTGTACGATAGAAGAGATAGTATGGTTGGAATGGTGATGTTTGAAATATGATGAGAAGACAATAAAGAGAAAATTTCAAAAATATCAATTTAACCTTGAAATTGTTAATCATAATTTGTTAAATCTTGGAAACTGTTAACTAGTTAATTGACTTCATTAAAACGTATTATGTTCGGTAAATAAACCAATTGAATCATTTCATAATAGTCCGAGAACAGTTTAGAAAAATTATGAAAAATAGAAAACGAAATTTGTAATTTCACCAAAAAGAGGATACATGTACAATTATTTTTTCGATGCAAATGCAATGAAAGGCTTAAGGTATACTCCCTCTGTGCCACTTTTTTTTTCTTCAAAAGAGCCCAAAAAGTTGGGGGAGATATTTATTCGGTTCTCCAAGCCGTATGTAACTAAGTTACATAATAAATGATCCTTAAAGGACAATTAGTACAATCAAACCCTATGATTGGCAAAATGGTTGCCTAAGGCAATTAAGATCCAAAAGTAGTTTAGGAAAATATGGTAGTGTTTC
>JAULKM010125118.1:0-20291 GCA_032355605.1 Rubia tinctorum | reverse complement strand
ATCTACTTAGTTGTATTTAGTGAGCATATTGGGCTTAAAAATAGTATCTTTGAGAGGTACGGCGACGACCTCCCAATGACCGTACATAGAATGATATGGTTAGAAACCTATTTATAAGTTCCTAATAATGCTTCTAGCCCTTTTGCCGAATTCTATTGAACTTTCCTAGTTGAAGTAAAAAGAATTTTAAAAAATATTGCAATATTCCTTAAAAAAAACTAATATGTGTCATGTGTGTGCATATTTTGTGCTGCCCCATCCAATTATGCTATTCATATAATATAATGCTAAAATACTCAAAAACATAACTGTAACTCAATTTTTGTCCTATGCTACAAATATACTCAACAAAATGTTCATGAATATAAAATTTACAACATGTGACCAAGTAAAAATTATTTAAATGTTTCCTTAAAATAAATGCTATTGTCTGTCTCGTGCGTGCCTATTTGATACAAAACACCTATATAAAATTGATAATTATAGTTTCCAATAAGCAGCCTTGCCCACTCTGGGAGAATGTTCTTTTCTCTATTTACATAGTATATAAAGTCATCTGATAATGATTGTTTCTATACATAGTTTTTAAATACCCTCTAGATATCTATCACTCTCATGTATCATAACTCTTAAGTGTCCCTAGTGTTGATTACTGTTTTAATTTAGTTCTATAATATAGAATTATTTCAAAAGAAATTACAATTATATTTTAAAAACTCACTGATTTTTGGATTTTTAGGAAGGATTTTGATCTTAGGCCACAAAAATTTAGATCTTGAAATGAATTTCCTAACGTAAGTGAATTTGAAAGATATTTTAATTGTATGCTATTAATAAGCTTTACAGATTAGTTGTCAACGTTATTAAAGATTAAGTGGTAACAATATTTAACAACATTTTACATTGAATGCCCTCGTCCTCGCTTTCATCTATACTCCCTCAATTTCTGAGTGTTTTAATCATGAGGTTACAATGTTTTGATTCCTACATTGGATCCACCTTTAAATTGGAACTGGTAAATCGATGCTATATATTTGTATTATCTAGCTTGTTACATATTCAAGTGTAATGGGAAAACAAAGCCGGAGTGTTTCCAATGTCATGTTTTCGGTGTTCCCATGGATGGAAGGGAAGTTGTACTTAGAAGATTTAGCCTGGTACAAAACTATTCTTGTTCAACTTTGAATTGAAGCTTTTGTACGGTGTGCAGTGTCTATGAGGCTATGTCTGAAGGAAGTACGAAATTGGAACCAGTTGCTTGTGATGGGAAATTCCATGTACATGTGAAATTTAGAAACTTTAAGGGGTGTGTTCCCTTACATGAAAAGTCTTTTGGAAGTGTTATTAAGGGGAACTACACTGGATTGAAGTTCAACCTAGAAAGTGATGAAAAGCAAGTGACAAATTTGATCTCATTATTTGCACCATTTCAAAAGTAATTAGAATAGATGACGATGACAAAGTTGAATATGAATGTGCATTGAATGAAATGGTCATAAAGTGATGTATACATTCCATACTAATGCTCCTTGCTTTTGCCGAAACTTGGTGAACTTTTCAATGCGATTTGATGTTTAATTAGAAAAAAAACAAATATAAAAATTATTTTAATGTTTCTTAAAGAAAAAGCAAGTTCGTGTCATGTGCGTGCATATTTTGTAAGCGTTAGCCCTATAGGCGGGGGATTTTTATTTTAATACTCAAAACATAACTGTAACTGAATTTTGAGACCTAGTAAAAAATGTTTAAATGTTTGAATAAGATAATTGCCATCATGTGTCACATACGTGCCTATTTGATACAAACGGTAAAACAAAGCCGAAGTATTTCTGATATCGTGTGTTCGGTATTCCCATGGGCGTAAGGGGAGTTGTTGGGGAAGATTAAACCTGGTACAAAGCTAATCTTTTACATAGTCCCCTCTCGACATAGATTTATGAGGCTCCTGGACATTAAACTGAAATTGCATCTCCACTTCCTCCTCTTGATTCTAATAGTGATATATCATCCCTAGATGTTTGAAAGAAGAGTTCTTTATTGTATAGCTTCTTCCAAGTGAGGAAATCAGTATCAGTCAAAGGCCCAGCAGGTCCCGCACAATCAAAATTTTCCAAATCAGATACTCAGTTTGATTCATTTAGGATAAAAGACAATGATGAAGTTATATATGATTGTACATCGAATGATATGGTTAGAAACTGATTTATACATTCACACCAATGTTTCTAGCCCTTCTATCGAAACCTATTGAACTTTTCAATCCCAGTTGAAGTAAAAAAAAATCATTGCAATATTTCTAAAAAACATAATGCGTGTCTTGTGTGTGCATATTTTGTGATGCCCCAGCCCAATATTTTACTAATATACTATAATATTAAAATACTTAAAAACATAACTGTAATTCAATTTTTGTCCCCATGGTATTAATATACTCTACAAAATGTTCATGAATATAAAATATACAACATGTGATCAATTAAAAATTATTTAAATGTTTCATTAAAATATAAGCTATCGTGTGTGTTGTGCATGCTTATTTGATACAAAACACCTATATAAAATGGATAATTATAGTTCCAAACAAGCAGCCTTTCCCAATCTTTGGGAAGGATCCTTTCTCTGTTTAAATAGTCATTTAAGTCATCAGAAAATGATTGTTTCGATACACAGTTTTGAAATACTCTCAAGATATCTATCCCTCTCATGTATAGTAACTCTTGAGCATCTCTAGTACTGATTATTTTTTAATTTCGTTGGTCTCTAATATAGAATTATTTCAAAAGAAATTACAATTATATATTAAGAAACTCAAAGATTTTAGGATTTTTAGGAAGGATTTAGATCTTAGGACACAAAAATTTTAGTTCTTGAAATGAATTTCCTAATGTAAGGGAATTTGAAAAATATTTTAATTGTATGATATTACAGATTATTTGTCAACCATATTAAAGATTACATTGTAACAATATTTCAAAAATATTTAACATTATATGACCTCGTCCTCGCTTTCATCTAAACTCCCTCAGTTTCCGATTGTTTTGATCACAAGGTCCCAATCTTTTTCTACCTACATTGGATCTACCTTTAAGATGGAACTGATACATCGATGCGAGATATTCGAATTAGATAGCTGGTTACATATTCAAGTGTAATGGTAAGACAAAGCGGAGTGTTTCCAATGTCGTGTTTTGGGTGTTCCTATGGGTGGAAGGGAAATTGTACTGAGAAGATTAAGCCTTGTACAAAACTATTATTTTTCAACTTTTAATCAAAGCTTCTGTACCGTGTGCAGTGTCTATGAGGCTATATCTGAAGGAAGTGCAAACTTGGAACCAGCTGCTTTTAATGGGAAATTCCTTATACAGGTGAAATTTAGAAACTTTAAGGGGTGTATTCCCCTGCATGAAAAGTCTTTCGAAAGTGTTATTAAGGGAAACTACACTGGATTAAAGTTCAACCTTGAAATTGATAAAAGAAAGTGACAAATTTGAACTCATTATTTGCACCATTGCCAAAGTAATTAGGATAAATGACGATGATAAATTTTAATATAACTATGCATAGAATGAAATGGTCATAAACTGATGTATACATTCCGTACTAATGCTCCTTTCCTTTTGCCAAAACTTGGTGAACTTTTTAATGCAAGTTGAATTTTCATTGGAAACAAAAACAACAATAAAATTTATTTCAATGTTTCTTTTTAAAAAAACAGTTTGTATCATGTGCGTGCATATTTTGTTAAGCCCTAAGCCTATATGCAGGGAATTTTTATTTTAATACTCAAAACATAACTGTAACCTAATTTTGAGACCAAGTAAAAAATGTTTTAAATGTTTGAATAAGATAAATGTCATTTGTGTCACGTACGTGCCTATTTAATACAAATGGTAAAACAAAGCTGGAATGTTTCCAATATCGTCTGTTCGGTGTTCCCGTAGGTTGAACTGGAGTTGTTGCGAAGATTAGGCCTTGTACAAAGCAAATTGTTTACACAATCCCCTCTCGACATAGATTTATGAGGCTCCGGGATTCAGACTTAAATTGCGTCTCCTTTTCCTCCTCCTTCAGAGTCTAATTGTGATATATCATCCCTCGATGTTTGAAAGAACAACACTTTGTTGTATAGCTTCTTCCAAGTGAAAAAAAAATCAGGATCACTAAAAGGCTCAGCAGGTCCCACACAAACAAAATTTTCCAAATCACATACTTAGTTTGATGCATTTGGGATAAAAGACTATGACGAAGTTAAATATGATTACATAGAATGATATGGTTAGAAACTAATTTATACATTCATACTAATGCTTCTAGCCCTTTTGCAAAAACCTATTGAACTTTTCAATCCTAGTTGAAGTAAAAATAAATTTAAAAAATCATTGCAATATACCTAAAAAAACTACTATGTGTCATGTGTGTGCATATTTTGTGATGCCTCAGCCCAATACGCTATTAATATACTATAATGCTAAAATACTCAAAAACATAATCGTAACTCAATTTTTGTCCTATGCTACTAATATACTCGACAAATGTTCATGAATATAAAATTTACAACATGTGAATAAGTAAAAAAATTTAAATGTTTCATTAAAATAAATCCTATCGTGTGTCTCGTGCGTGCCCATTTAATACAAAACACCTATATGAAATGGATAATTATAGTTCCCAACAAGCAGCCTTGCCCACTCTTGGAAAAGTATATTTTCTCTATTTACAAAGTACATAAAGTCATCAGATAATGATTGTTTTGACACATAGTTTTTAAATAATCTGAAGATATCTATCCCTCTCATGTATCGTAACTCTTGAGCATCCCCAGTGTTGATTATTGTTTTAATTTTGTTGTTCTCTAATATAGAATTATTTCAAAAGAAATTACAATTATATTTTAGGAAACTCAATGATTTTTGGATTTTTAGGATGGATTTAGATCTTAGGACGCAAAAAAAATTATATCTTGAAATGAATTTCCTAACGTAAGAGAATATGAAAGATATTTTTATTGTATGCTATTAATCAGCTTTACAAATTAGTTTTCAACATTATTAAATTTTAAATTGTAACAATATTTCAAAACATTTGACATTGTATGACCTCGTCCTTGCTTTCATCTAAACTCCCTCAGTTTTCGATTGTTTTGATCACGAGGTCACAATCTTTGGTTGCCTACACTGGATCTACCTTTAAGATGGAACTTATACATCGATGCTATATATTCGAATTAGCTAGCTGGTTACATATTCAAGTGTAATGGTAAACAAAGCCGGAGTGCTTCCAATTTCGTGTTTTGGGTGTTCCCATTGGTGGAAGGGAAGTTGTACTGGGATGATTAAGCCTTTTACAAAACTATTCTTGTTCAACTTTGAATTGAAGTTTCTTAACCATCATATGTCAAGTGAGTATCTATTTGATACAAGCAGTAAAACAAAGCCTGAGTGTTTCCAATATCGTGTGTTCGTTGTTCCCGTGGGTGGAAGAGGAGTTGTTAGGAAGAATAAGCCTAGTACAAAGCTGATCTTTTACACAGTCCCCTCTGGACATTTATTTATGAGGCTCTCGGACATCAGACTTAAGTTGCATATCCTCTTCCCCCTCCTGATTCTAATAGTGATGTATCATCCCTCGATGTTTGAAAGAACAGTTCTTTGTTGTATAACTTCTTCCAAGTGAGAAAATCAGGATCAGTCAGAATGGCCGCACAAACTAAATTTTCCAAATCACATACTCAATTTGATGCATTTAGGATAAAAGATGATGACGAAGTTAAATATGACTATACATTAAATGATATGGTTAGAAACTTATTTATACATTCATACTAATGATTTCTAGCCCTTTTGTTAAAACATATTGAACTTTTCAATCCTAGTTGAAGAAAAAATAAATAAAAAATCATTGCAATATTTCTATAAAAAAACTAATATGTGTCATGTATGTGCATATTTTTAGATGCCCGGCACAATATGTTATTAATATACTCTAATGCTTAAATACCCAAAAACTTAACTGTAACTCATTTTTTGTCATATGCTATTAATATACTCAACAAAATATTATTGTGTATAAAAGTTACAACATGTGACCAAGTAATTTTTTTTAAATGTTTCATTAAAATAAATGCTATCGTGTTTCTCGTGAGTGCCTATTTAATACAAAACACCCATATAAAATAGATAATTATTGTTTCCAACAAGCTGCCTTGCCCACTCTTGGAAAAGGATCCTTTCTCTGTTTATACTCTCAAGATATATATCCTTCTCACGTATCGTAAATCTTGAGCATCTCCAGTATTTATTACTGTTTTAATTTCATTGTTCTCTAATATAGAATTATTTCAAAAGAAATTACAATTATATATTATGAAACACAAAAAAATTGATTTTTTGGATGGATTTAGATCTTAGGACACAAAAAAATTTAGATCTTGAAATGAATTTCCTAACCTAAGCGAATTTGAAAGATATTTTTATTTTATGCTATTAATAAGCTTTACAGATTAGTTGTCAACCTTATTAAAGGTTACATTGCAACAATATTTCAAAAATATTTGACATTGTATTACCTCGTTCTCGCTTTCATCTAAACTCCCGCAGTTTCCGAGTGTTTTGATCACGAGGTCCCAATCTTTGGTTGCCTACATTGGATCTACTTTTAAAATGGAATTTATACATCAATGCAATATATTCTAATTAGCTAGCTGGTTAAATATTCAAGTGTAATGGTAAAACAAAGATGGAGTGTTTCCAATATCGGGTTTTGTGTGTTCCCATTGGTTAAGCCTAGTACAAAACTATTCTTGTTTGACTTTGAATTGAAGCTTTGGTACCGTGTGCAATGTCTATGAGGCTATATCTTAAGTAAGTATGAAGTTGGAACCAACTGCTTTTGATGGGAAATTCCCTGTACTGGTGAAATTTAGAAACTTTAAGGGGTGTATTCCCTTGCATGAAAAGTCTCTTGGAAGTGTTATTGATGAGAACTAGAGTGGATTGAAGTTAAACCTAGAAATTGATTAAAATCAAGTGACAAATTTGATATCATTATTTGTGCCATTGCCAAAGTAATTAGGATAAATGACGATGACGAAGTTGAATATGATTGTGCATAGAATGAAATGGTCATAAACTAAAGTATACATTCCCTAATAATGCTCCTTTCCTTTTGCTGTAACTTGGTAAACTTTTCAATGCAAGTTGGAGTTTAAATGGAAAAAAACAAATATGAAAATTATTTCAATGTTTCTTAAAAAAATAGTTCGTTTCATTTTCGTGCATATTTTATTAAGCCCTAGATCTATATGTAGGGTATTTTTATGTTAATACTGAAAACATAATTGTAACTTAATTTTGAGAACAAGTAAAAAATTATTAAATGTTTGAATAAGTTAAATGCCATAATGTTTCACGTTCGTGCCTATTTCATAAAAACGGTAAAACAAAGCCGGAGTGTTTCCAATATTGTGTGATCGGTGTTCCCATGGGTGGAAGGAGAGTTGTTGGGAAGATTAAGCCTAGTAAAAAGCTAATCTTTTACACAGTCCCCTCTCGACATAGATTTATGGGCCTCTCAGACATCAGACTGAAATTGCATCTCCTTTTTCTCCTCCTCCTAATTATAATTGTGATATATCATCCCTTGATGTTTGTAAGAACAATTCTTTGTCGTATAGCTTCTTCTAAGTGAGAAAATCAAGATCAGACAAAGGCTAAGCAGGTCCCGCACAAACAAAATTTTCTGAATCACATACTCTGTTTGATGCATTTAGGATAAAAGACAATGACGAAGTTAAATATGATTGTACATAGAATGATATGGTTAGAAACTTATTTATACATTCACACTAATTATTCTTGCCCTTTTGCCGAAACCTGTTGAACTTTTCAATCCTAGTTAAAGTAAAAATAAAATAAAAAATCATTGCAATATTTTTATAAAAAAAAACTAATGCGTGTCATGTTTGTGCATATTTTGTGATCCCCCAGCCCAATATGTTATTAATATACTATAATGCTTAAATACTCAAAAGCTTAACTATAACTCAAATTTTTGTTCTATGATATTAATATACTCAACAAAATGTTCTTGAATAAAATTTACAACAGGTGACCAGGTAAAAATTATTTAAATGTTTCATTAAAATATATGTTATGATGTGTCTCGTGAGTGCCTATTTGTACAAAACACCTATATAAAATTGATAATTAAAGTTCCCAACAAGAAGCCTTGCCCACTCTTGGGGAAGGATCCTTTCTCTGTTAACATAGTAATTTAAGTCATCAGACATTGATTGTCACGATACATAGTTTTTAAATACTATCAAGATCTCTATCCCTCTCTTGAGCGTCTCTAGTATTGATTATTGTTTTAATTTCATTGTTCTCTAATATATAATTATTTCAAAATAAATTGCAATTATGTATAAAGAAACCCAAATATTTTTGGATTTTTAGGATGGATTTAGATCTTAGGATACAAAATTTTTTTAACTTGAAATGAATTTCCTAACGTAAGAGAATTTGAAAGATATTTTAATTGTATTCTATTAATAAGCTTTGCAGATTAGTTGTTAACCTTATTAAAGATTACATTGTAACAATATTTCAAAACATTTGACATCGTATGACCTCGTCCTCGCTTTCATCTAATCTCCTTCAATTTCTGAGTGTTTTGATCACGAGGTCACAATCTTTTGTTGCCTGCATTGGATCTACCTTTAAGATGGAACTTATACATCGATGTTATATATTCAAATTAGCTAGATGGTTACACATTCAAGTGTAATGGTAAAAAAGCCGTAGTGTTTCCAATGTCGTGTTTTGAGTGTTCCCATGGGTTAAAGGGAAGTTGTGCTGAGAAGATTAAGCCTGGTACAAAACTATTCCAATGCAGCTTTGAATTGAAGCTTTTGTACCGTGTGGAGTGTCTATGAGGATATATCTGAAGTAAGTATTAACTTGGAACCAACTTCTTTTGATGGTAAATTCCCCATGCATGTGAAATTTAGAAACTTTAAGGGATGTATTTCATTGCATGAAAAGTCTTTTAGAAGTGTTATTAAGGATTACTACACTGGATTGAAGTTCAATCAAGAAGTTTATGAAAAGCAAGTGACAAATTTGATCTCATTATTTGCACCATTGCCAAAGTAATTAAGATAAATGACGATGACAAAATTGAATATGACCGTGCATAGAATGAAATGATTATAAACTGATAAATACATTCCCTACTAATGCTCCATGCCTTTTTATGAAAGTTGGTGAACTTTTTAATGCGAATTAAAGTTTAATTGGAAAAAAAATATAAATATTATTTCAGTGTTTCCTAAAAAAATAGTTCGTGTCATTTGCTTGTATATTTTATTAAACCCTAGACATATATGTGGGGGATTTTATTTTAATACTCAAAACATAACTGTAACTTAATTTTGGGACCTAGTAAAAAAATTAAATGTTTGAATAAGATAAATGCCATCGTGTGTCACGTACGTGCATATTTGATACAAATGGTAAAACAAAGCCTGAGTGTTTCCAATATCGTGTGTTTGGTGTTCCCATAGGCAAAGGCGGAGTTGTTGGATAGATAAAGCTAGGTACAAAGCTAATCTTTTACACAGTCCCCTCTCGACGTAGATTTATGAGGATCCCGGACATCAGACTTAAATTGCATCTCCTCTTCCTCTTCCTATTTATAATAGTGATACATCATCCCTAGATGTTTGAAAGAATTCTTTTTTGTATAGCTTCTTCCAAGTGAGAAAATCAAGATCATTCAAAAGCCCAGCAGGTCCCGCACAAGCAAAATTTTCCAAAACACATACTCAGTTTTATGTGTTTAGGATAAAAGACGATGGCGAAATTAAATATGACCATACATAGAATGATATGCTTAGAAACTAATTAATGCATTCACACTAATTCTTCAAGCCCTTTTTCTATAATCTATTGAACTTTACAATCCTAGTGGAAGTAAAAAGAAATAAATAATCATTGAAATGTATCTAAAAAACATTCATGTGTGTCGTGTGTGTGCATATATTGTGATGCCCCAACCCAATATGTTATTAATATACTATAATGCTAAAATACTCAAAAACATAACAGTAACTCAATTTTTGTCCTATGTTATTAATATACTCAACAAAATGTTCATGAATATAAAATTTACAACATGTGACCAAGTAAAAATTATTTAAATGTTTCATTAAAATAAATGCTATCATGTGTCTCATGCGTGCCTGTTTGATACAAAACACCTATATAAAATGGATAATTATAGTTTCCAACAAGCAGCCTTGCCCACTCTTGGAGAAGGATCATTTCTCTGTTTACATAGTCATTTAAATCATCAGACAATGATTGTTTCGATACATAGTTTTTAAATAATCTCAAGATATATATCCCTCTCATGTATCGTTACTCTTGAGCGTTTCTAGTAATGATTATTTTTTAAATTTTGTTGTGCACTAATATAGAATTATTTCAAAATAAATTACAATTATATATTAAGAAACTCAAAGATTTTGGATTTTTAGGATGGATTTAGATCTTAGGACACAAAATATTTAGATCTTGAAATAAATGTCCTAACGTTAGAGAATTTGAAAGATATTTTAATTGTATGATAGTAATAAAGTTTACATATAAGTTGTCAACCTTATTAAAGGTTACATTGCAAAAATATTTCTCAAAATTATACATTGTATGAACTTGTCCCCGCTTTCATCTAAACTCTCTCAATTTCCGAGTGTTTTGATCAAACAATCTTTTGTTTCCTACATTGGATCTACCTTTAAGATGGAATGGATACATCGATGCTATATATTCGAATTATCTAGCTGGTTACATATTCAAGTGTAATGGTAAAACAAAGCCAGAGTGTTTCCAATGTCGTGTTTTGAGTGTTCCCATGGGTGGAAGGGAAGTTGTACTGAGAAGATTAAGCCTGGTACAAACTATAATAGTGATACAAACTTCCTCCTCCTCCTGATTATAATAGTGATATAGAATCCCTCGATGTTTGAAAAAACAGTTCTTTGTTGTATAGATTCTTCCAAGTGAGAAAATCAGGATCAGTCAAAGGCTCAACAGGTCCTGCACTAACAAATGTTTTCAAATCACATACACGTTTTGATGCATTTAGGATAAAAGAAGATGACAAAGTTAAATATGACTGTACATAGAATGATATGGTTGGAAACTAATTTATAAATTCACACTAATGCTTCAAGTCCTTTTGCCAACACCTGTTGAACTTTTTAATCCTAGTTGAAGTAAAAAAATATAAAATATCATAGCAATATTTCTAAAAAACTAATGTGTGTCTCGTGTGTGCATATTTTGTGATGTCCCAGGCCAATATGTTATTAATATACTCTAATGTTAAAATACTCAAAAACTTAACCGTAACTCAATTTTTGTCGTATGCTATTAATATACTCAAGAACATGTTCATGAATATAAAATTTACAACATGTGACCAGGTAAAAAATATTTAAATGTTTCACTAAAATAAATGCCATCATGTGTCTCATGCGTGCCTATCTGATACAAATTACCTACATAAAATGGATAATTATAGTTCCCAACAAGCAGCCTTGCCCCTCTTGGGGAAGGATCCTTTCCCTATTTACATAGTTTATTAAGTCATTAGACAATGACGGTTTCAATACATAGTTTTTAAATACTCTTAAGATATCTATCCCTCTCATGTATCGTAACTCTTGAGCGTCTCTAGTATTGATTATTGTTTTAATCTCATTGTTCTCTAATATAGAATTATTTTAAAAGAAATTACAATTATATATTAAGAAACTAAAATGTTTTGGAGTTTTAGGATGGATTTAGATCTTAGGACACAAAAAAAGTTGTATCTTGAATTGAATTTCCTAACGTAAGCGAATTTGAAAGTTATTTTAATTGTATGTTATTAATAAACTTTACACACTAGTTGTCAAAATTATTAAAGATTACATTGTAACAGTATTTCACAACATTTGACATTGTATGATCTCGTCCTCGCTTTCATCTAAACTCCCTTATTTTTTGAGTGTTTTGATCATGAGGTCACAATCTTTTGTTGCCTACATTGAATCTACCTTTAATATGGAACTTGTACATCGATGCTATATATTCGAATTAACTAGCTGGTTATATATTCAAGTGTAATGGTAAAACAAAGCCGGAGTGTTTCCAATGTCGTGTTCTGGGTGTTCCCATGGGTGGAAGGGAAGTTATACTGAGAAGATTGAGCTTGGCACAAGGCAAATATTTTTCACGGTCCCCTCTCGACATAGATTTATGAGACTCCTGGACATCAGACTGAAATTGCATCTCCTCTTCCTCTTCCTCTCCCTCTCCTCCTGATTCTAATTGTGATATGTCATCCCCCGATGTTTTAAAGAACAATTCTTTGTTTTATAGCTTCTTCCAAGTGAGAAAATAAAAATCCTTCAAAGGCTCAGCAGATCCTATACAAACAAAATTTTCCAAATCACATATACAGTTGATGCATTTAAGATAAAAGACGGTGATGAAGTTAAATATGACTATACATATATTATATGGTTAGAAATAGATTTATACTAATGCTTCTAGCCCTTTTGCCGAAACCAGTTGAACTTTTCAATCCTAGTTGGATTTTAAAAAAAGACCATGCAATATTTCTATAAAAAAACTAATGTCTGTATTGTGTGTGCAGATTTTTTATGCCCCGACCCAATATGTTACTAATATGCTATAATGTTAAAATACTCAAAAACATAACCATAACTCATATTTTGTCCTATGCTATTAATATACTTAACAAAATGTTCATGAATATAAAATTTACAATGTGTGACCAAGTAAAAATTATTTAAAATTTTCATTAAAATAAATATTATCATGTGTCTCGTGCGTGCCAATCTGATACAAACACCTATATAAAATGGATAATTACAGTTCCCAACAAGCAGCCTTACCCACCCTTGGAGAAGGATCCTTTTTCTATTTACTTAGTCTATTAAGTCATCAGACAATCATTGTTTAAATACATAGTTTTTAAATACTCTCAAAATATCTATCTTTCCCATTTATGGTAACTCTTTAGCGTCTCTAGTATTGATTATCGTTTTAATTTCGTTGTTCTCTAATATAGAATTATTTCAAAAGAAATTACAATTATATATTAAGAAACTCAAAGATTTTTGGATTTTTAGGATGGATTTAGATCTTAGGACACAAAAAATGTATACCTTGAATTAAATTTCCTAACGTAAGAGAATTTGAAAGATATTTTATTTGTATGCTATTAATAAGCTCTACAGACTAGTGGTCAACCTTATTAAAGATTACATTGTTACAATATTTGACAACATTTGACATTGTATGACCTCGTCCTTGCTTTCATCTAAACTCCCTCCATTTTTGAGTGTTTTGATCCCGAGGTCACAATCTTTTGTTGCCTACATTGGATCTACCTTTAAGATGGAACTGGTACATCGATGTTGTATATTCAAATTAGCTAGCTGGTTACATATTCAAGTGTAATGGTAAAACAAAGCCATAGTGTTTCCAATCTCATGTTTTGGGGTGTTCCATGGGTGGAAGGGAAGTTGTACTAAGAATATTGAGCCTGGCACAAAGAAAATCTTTTACACAGTCCCCTCTCAATATAGATTTATGAGGCTCCCTGACATCAGACTGAAATTGCATCTCCTCTTCTTCTTCTTCCTCCTCCTCCTCCTCATTCTAATTGTGATATATCATCCCTCGATGTTTGAAAGAACCGGTTCTTTTTTGTATAGATTCTTCCAAGTGAGAAAATCAGGATCAATTAAAGGCTCAGCAGGTCTCGCACCAATAAAATTTTCAAAATCACATACACAGTTTGATGCATTTAGGATAAAAGACGATGACGAAGTTAAATATGACTGTACATAGAATTATATGGTTAGAAACAAATTTATAAATTCACAATAATGCTTCTAGCTCTTTTTCCAAAACCTGTTGAACTTTTCAATCCTAGTTGAAGTAAAAAAATATAAAAAATCATTGAAATATTTCTAAAAAAACTAATGTGTCTTGTGTGTGCATATTTTGTGATGCCCCAGCCCAATATGTTATTAATATACTATAATTTTAAAATACTCAAAAACATAACCATAACTCAATTTTTGTCCTATGCTATTAATATACTCAACAAAATGTTCATGAATATAAAATTTACAGCATGTGACCAGGTAAAAATTATTTAAATATTTCATTAAAATAAATGTAATCGTGTGTATCATGCGTGCCTATTTGATACAAAACACTTATATAAAATGGATAATTATTGTTCCCAACAAGTAGCCTAGCACACTCTTGGAGAAGGATCCTTTCCCTATTTACATAGTCCATTAAGTCATCAAACAATGATGGTTTCAATACATAGTTTTTATACTTTTAAAATATATATCCCTATCATGTATCATAACTCTTGAGCATCTCTAGTATTGATTATTGTTTTAATTTCTTTGTTCTCAAATATAGAAATATTTTAAAAGAAATTACAATTATATATTAAGAAAATTTAAGATTTTTGAATTTTTAGGATGGATTTAGATCTTAGAACACAAAAAAATTATATCTTGAATTGAATTTCCTAGCATTTTAATTGTATGTTATTAATAAGCTTTAAAGACTAGTTGTCAACATTATTAAAGATTACATTGTAACAATATTTCACAACATTCGACATTGTATGACCTCATCCTCGCTTTCATCTAAACTCCCTCAGTTTTTGAGTGTTTTGATCACGAGGTCACAAATTTTTGTTGCCTAAATTGAATCTACCTTTAATATGGAACTGGTACATCAATACTATATATTCGAATTATCTAGCTGGTTACATATTCAAGTGTAATGGTAAAACAAAGCCGGAGTGTTTCCAATGTCGTGTTTTGGGTGTCACTATGGGTGGAAGGGAAGTTTTACTGAGAATATTAAGCCTAGTACAAAATTATTCTTGTTCAACTTTGAATTGAAGCTTTTGTACCATGTGCAATGTCTATTAGGCTATATCTGAAGGAAGTATGAACTTGGAACCAACTATTTTGGATGGGAAATTCCATGCATGGGTGAAATTTAAAAACTTTAAGGGGTGTATTCTCTTGCATGAAAAGTCTTTTAGAAGTGTTATTAAGGAGAATTACACAGGATTGAAGTTTAACCCAGAAATTGATGAAAAGCAAGTGACAAATTTGATCTCATTACTTGCACCATTGCAAAAGTAATTAGGATAAATGATGATGACGAAGTTGAATATGACTTTGCATAGAATGAAATGGTTATAAACTGATGTATACATTTCCTACCAAGTAAAAATTATTTAAATGTTTCAATATAATAAATGCTATCGTGTGTCACGTGCATGCCTATTTGATACAAAACTCCTACATAGAATTGATAATTACAGTTCCTAACAACCAGCCTTTCCTTCTTTTCGAGAAGAATTTTTTCTCTGTTTACATAGTCTATTAAGTCATCAAACAGAGATTGTTTTGATACATAGTTTTTAAATACTCTCAAGATATCTATCCCTCTCATCTATCGTAACTCTTAAGCCTCTCAAGTATTGATTATTGTTTCAATTTCGTAGTTCTCTAATGTAGAATTATTTCAAAAAATACAATTGTATATTAAGAAACTACAATTATATATTAACGAATTACAATTATATATTGAGAAATTACAATTATATATTTGGATGGATTTAGCTCTCAGGACACAAAAAAATTAGATCTTGAAATAAATTTCCTTACGTAAGCGAATTTGAAAGATATTTTAATTTTGTGCTATTAATAAGCTTTACTAATTAGTTGTCAACATTATTAAAGATTACATTGTAACCATATTTCACAACATTTTAAATTGTATGCCCTCATCCTCGGTTTCATTTAAACTCCCTCAGTTTTTGAGTGATTTGATCACAAGATCACAATATTTTGTTGCCTATATTTGATCTACCTTTGAGATGGAAGGAATGAATCGATACTATATATTCGAATTAGCTATATGGTTACATATTCAAGTGTATCGGTAAAACAAAGTCATAGTGTTTGCAATGTTGTATTTTATATGTTCCCATGGGTGGAAAGGAAGATATACTGAGAAGATGTAGCCTGGTAAAAATCTATTCTTGTTCGACTTCGAATTGAAGCTTTTGTACCATGTGCGGTGTCTATCAGGCTACATCTGAAGGAAGTACAAAATTGGAACCAGCCACTTTTGGTGGGAAAATCCCTGCACAAGTGAAGTTTAGAAACTCTATGGGGTGTATTCCTTTGCATGAAAAGTCTTTTAGAAGTGTTATTAAGGGGAACTTCACTGGTTTGAAGTTCGAGGTAGAACTTGATGAAAATCAAGTACAAATTTGATCTCATTATTTGCACCATTGCTAAGGTAATTATGATAAATGATGATGACAAAGTTAAATACGACTGTACATAGAATGAAATGATTGTAAATTTATGTATACATTCCCCACTAATGCTTTGTGTCCTTTTGCCACTACAAAAGATGAAACCTATTACCTCGGTTCTACACGGGGTTTTTACCTTGGTTTTTAGCCATGAAAAAACATAGGTAAATGTAGCTGAAGTAAAAATTGAATTTTTTACTCCGGGGTCATAACCTAGTTAAAAATAACCTTTTACCAAGGTTTCTAACCGATGTCGGTTAGTTATATGACCGAGTTGGTCAATAGCACTAGGCCAGCTGTAGTTTATCATATCTGTGACATCGCTTAAGACGATATCGGCATATACATGATAACGACCACTGATATAGCATGAATGCATATGATGGGTAAGGAAAAATTGCAACGTTGTTCTAGACAACTTCGTTGTAATGAAAAGTGACATCGCGCGCTGATGTGGAACGGTGTGTAATACATCATTTTTTGAGGCCGACGTCGCAAAAAAATTGCCTAACCATGCGACATCGCTATATTGTCGTTTTGACTGTGAAATTGTGTGACGTTGCAAATTAATCGGTTAGGAATCGCATCTCTACAGTTTTATAATATTTAATATTTGATGACATAACAAATCGTTGACCACTAGCAATCACATTTGTTTTACAAAAACTGCCATTACCATTGTATTAAAATACAAAAGATTGTTGTGAATACCTGTCATTATCCTATTATAGAAGCTACACATTTAACAATCGATGTACAAATAATAAAGGCGAGAGCGTATGATAGAAATCCTAACATGGAATGTAAGAAAGCAATATCGCAAGGAGAAAGAACCGAAGTCATAGTGACCGAATGACGAGCGGCATCGAATATTCATATGTGTTCCAGTCATTTCCTACCAAATATGACTTCGGTAACCAATCAATCATATCTCGTACTTGATGATGCATTGACCGACTTAACACATTCAACCTGTATTTATACTAAAATTTCATTAATTTCCATAATTAACCCTAATATCTGCCATTTTTCTCACTCCTTAAAAACATGTCATGATATTTGGAAAACAATCTATATACACTATATGATATTTAACGTAGTCAACATACTTAATGAAAATATTCAATCATTGTTTGATGAGGAAAAAACATGTAAATCGAAGGTGTGTACATAAAATTGCGAAATGAACATGCAATAGATGGAAAGATACCTCAAATCATTTGAACCCGGAGATGCTCTATCCTAGGCTACTTGATAATGTTTAGGAGCAGAGAATAGATTGGGTTGGGTAGTTAAAATGTTGTGAATAGAGAGTTAAGGTGTGGAGTAGGAGGTCATGTGTTGCAGAGGAGAAATTAATGGCACTTGATGCTGAATATGATATAAAAAGAGATGGGTTTTGGGGGGAAATTTTGTTCAAAATTTTGGCTGAAGAAAAAAAAATCCCGCTGAAAATTTCATTTTAACCGACATCGGTAAAGTGTTGGTCAGTGGTTCGGTATTTAAGAACCTTACACGACGTCGTTTATATAAGGTAAAGTGTTGGTAAGTGGTTCGGTATTTATGAACCTTACACGAACCTCGCCAATAAGTTTTTGGGGTGTAAGAATGTCGGCTAGGTTGTTGCTAAATTGTTTTTTGTTTAAGTCCTCTTTGTTTGCCTGTTCACTGCTGTTGTTAGAGTCTACTCGTCTCATGAATCTGACATCGGCTATCTGTCGTTCCTACTTCGGTTAGAGCAACTAGTGTGCAACGTCGCATGTTCATAATTTTACATAAGACATCGCACACATATTTCAGTTTACCATTAGGTTTAACCGAACCGTATACGACACCACTTACTTATAATTTGTGTAGATGACCAAGCATATGACGTCGCATACTTATCGGTTAACCACTCGGTTAAACTGAACCTTGTGCGAATTCACTTTGGCATGTTTATTAACAAATTACATTAATTAAATTTTAACAAATCCTTAAAATATGAATTCCATGAATCATGTCTAGCAATGCTGGTTCCCGCCGAGACCCCATTGTGGTGAGAAATTTAATTTTAATATTTAAATTGTGTTTCCTAGCTATCTTGTATTACCAATATTCAAGTATAATTTATACATATTTCTCTAAATAACATATCCATAGCGATTCGGAAGATGAACTTCTGCGAGCTACATATTGCAACATCATTCCTCATTTCATCCATACCCTAATGCAGACGAACTTCGAGGAAGTTCCCATCCTGGTAAGTAATCCATGTAGTTTATTTACTTTCAGATTAACTGACACTTAAATTTTTTTCACAATTTAGAACGTCCCTAGCCAGATAGTGGAGCTCTTACCTCCGTTGAAGTTGCCTGTTGTGCTCAGGTGCAATGGAAGGGAGTACCACATGCATTACTCAGAGAACAAGATGTCGAAGAGCCTAAAGCCGAAGAGTTGGGAGTAGTTTCTGATTACCGAGGGACTCAACAAAGGGAACACTCTCTACTTTGACCTGATCAATCGTACCGGCCCCATAGTTTTTAATGTCGAACTTCTTCCATATTGATGTATCGTAGTTGGAACAAGATTGTTATTTCAAAATCTCAAAATTTAATATTTAATTTATAATCTTTATGTTAACTGTGTTATTCTAATGTTATTCAATTTTTATTATTTAACCTAACATACGCACAAAGTTTGAAAAAAAGTATCTGTAAAAAAAAGAAAAAAAATATGGGGCCCTGTGGCAATAAGTCTTGAACTAACAAATTTGTGTTGCAAAAAAATTTTAAAGTAATTTTGAACTTTTGACCAACTGCTTGGTGGGCCAAAATGTTTAGGCCTACTAAGGTCTGCGACGTCACTCATTAGTCGGCCATATGTCGCCTGATCTGACGTTGGTACGATATCGCCTTAGTCAAGACGGCCAAAACAATGTTTCAAAATGACATTGGTTCGAAACAATTATAAATAGGGGGACCCTGAAAATCAATTCAACCATCCATTCACAAATTTCCCACGAAGTCCAACAGTCTCCAGCTTCCTCATTTTCTTCTCTACTCAGGAAAACAGTTTGTTCTTCCCTATCTCCTAACACCCAACTTTTTCTAATAATTACATTATAGTGTAAGATCTATGGTTTGTGAATGTGTTCGGATTTTTTGGCCATCTAGTTATGTTTCTAATTTTTGCGAGTCAGTACATTCCTTTAGTTGAAACTTAGGTACAATGTTCTGGTTAGTTCAAATATGGTTTTTTGTATAATATCATGTTAATTATGATAATATTTTCTGTAAAATGTTTTTCTTCCCTTAGCAACCTCTTATATAAGCAACGTTGCTAATCTTCCTGCCACAACTCGGTTTATGCGATTATAGTACGACATCGCATGTTCTTATTTTCTGGGTGACCTTCTAATTGAAAGAAACTTAACTGAAGTCGCAATATGCATTAAATTCTACAATTGTTTAGCATATGTGATTTTTCTTTTGTTTTGTTCTTGTCTTCAGCTTGTCCGACCACTGATAGGACGTCAAATGCATGTATTTTCCAAAGCATTTATCATCTCTTATGCTATCTTTTTGTTTGAAGATTGCTAGATTTAAGTAGGTTTACATCATAAGGGGTTTAGATAACCATTTTTCATTTTTGTATCTAAATCCTCATTTTGTAACCTAGTTTGAGTCTAATGGATTTTTGGTCTGTACGAGCATCTAGATTCCTCTTTTTGAGCTTAATTTGTAGATTGGTCGTAAGAACTTTGAAGTATTTTATTGAGGGCCATTAGCAAGGATGGTAGAAGATTGAAGGCCACGAGTCAAAACGTGGTAGAAGATAAAAGGGTCGGAGAAGGAAGACAAAGA
>JAULKM010125107.1:0-20294 GCA_032355605.1 Rubia tinctorum | reverse complement strand
GATCCATAGTAACATAATTCTAATCCTTGGTTTGACAACTTTCCGGGAGTTATGGAAGGCCAAAAATGCTTTCATCTAAGACAATACTCAATCTTCTACTAACTCTATAATCTCAGCTGTCAAACATTTAATATTCTCTATTTTCTCTGCTTTCCCCTTACAAATCTCTGCCCAAAGTGATACTTTCAGGTAAAACTATCGTCTGCTCCCAGTTATGCATTTTAAAGCAAAAAAAAACAAAGTTACAATTTGTACATGGAATCCACCTGTTTTGGGCTTAAAATGTAATGTGGATGCAAGCTTTAAATCCGGGGAAATGTCTTCTCATGGTATAATTTTCAGGGTTGGAAAAGGTAAGATGATTGCTGTTTTTTTGTGCAAAGCAATGTTGCCTGACCTCTTGAGGCTGAACTTATGAGTATAGATTTGTCTATTAAATTTTAAGAAAAAGAGAAGTTAAACCTAACCGATGTGGAATCTGATTGCATGAATGTTGTGAAATATGTTGAGTCCCCAATGAAAGCACCCTATGATCTTTATAATCTATGCAGAATCATTAAGGATATGCTGAGAGGGTTTTTTTTAGTTCACATTCATAGACAAGGTAATTTGGTACCTGATTCTATTGCAAAATATGGGCATGAATTGAATATTAACCAGCTCACAAATAAAATTGATTGGTGCAATTTAGACTCTAGAACAAAGGGACTCATATTTATAGATGAAAGGCAAGTGCCAAATCTGAGAACTGTGATTTTTGACTCTGCATAATCTTTAACTTTGATCCTACACATGTTGGCTTCACCCCTTTGTTTTTAATCTAGTTCCTTCTATTTTTTTCTTTTGTTTCTTGTACTGCTAGCTATTTTTTCTCTCTTGCAGATTCCAGAAAAGGGTGAAATGTTGTTGAAAGCTTCTGTTCTACCAATCTTTAAGAATCTGTAGACATCACACCTCCTCTACGCTGCTACAATCATACAAGTCTGGTTTTTGGCTTTCACAAATCAGCATTCCTGCTTCAGCTATTTCTGCCATCACCTGCTGCTATGCTACTCTGGATGCTTTTTTACTTTGCTATTTCCTCCTCTTTTGATTTGGAGTGCTATGTATGCATGCAAGAGAGCTGTTTCAGCCACTGTCTCACTCCTTCTCGGCCGCTGCCGCATTTTAGCTCCTGGATTGTAATATAATGGTGGAACTATGGGGTTTTGCACATCTGTTACTGAGGCAGGAGATCACTCTGTGCTTCCATGTCTGGCCATTTCATAAATTAACACAAGGGGTGGAGGTTTATGCAATGGAATCACATGGAAGGTTTTAGGAGCATTTCATAATCTTTTTGATATCTTCTTTTGTTCATAAATGTAATCTTTCTCATCAAAAGCTTATAGCTCTATGTAATGCTACCACAATATTCCTTTTATTACAGGCATGTGGAGCCTTAAATATAAACCCCAGCCTATTAAAATGTTTTTTAAAAAATAATCATTTTATGACAGAGTTTTACTACATTTTTTACCATTGATATGTTTTACTTAACTATTAGGTGAAAATGTAAATACTGTAAGGGTGTCTGCCTTTTCAAACTATTTTTTTTTCAAAAGAAAGTTTTCCAAAGAGAATTTATTTTATTACTTATTTAACTATTTTGATTAATTCAACATTTATTTAAATTCCCATTACTGAATTGTATTTGCAAACAATTAAATTTGAGTTTTAATTGTTTATGTCTTATTTTAATTGATATTTTTATTTGCATAAATACTTCTTATTAGAGGGCATAGAATACAAATTTTTTTCTTTGAATTTTGTTGATATATTTAAATTTTTGCAGCTGATTCCATTGTTGAACGAATAAATATATTTTCAAAACATATCATTTATGTTACGTGTAATTAATTAGATTTTATTTAATTACTCATTTGATTGAATTTTCTATCATTGAAATTTCATTTTTATATTGCATACCTTGGGATCACTATGTGAATCATGTGACTGGATTGATACTGACTATGGGTCACTTCGTGACTCATAGGTTGAACTGTTATGAGTACTGACTATGGTTCACTATGTGACCATAGGTTGTTACTATTACTGAATACTGACTATGGGTTCACTATGTGACCACATGTTGTTACTGTTACTCAATACTGACAATGGGTTCACTATGTGACCATAGGTTGTTACTGTTACTGAATACTGACTATGATTCACTATGTGGCCATAGGTTACTGCTACTGAATACTGAGTATGGTTCATTATGCGACCATAAGTTGTTACTGCTACTGAATACTAACTATGGGTCACTGTGTGACCATAGGTTGTTACTACTACATAATACTGACTATGGTTCACTATGTGAGCATATGTTGTTACTGCTACTGAATACTGACTATAGTTCACTATGTGACCATAGTTTGATGCTGTTACTGAATACTGACTATGGGTTCACTATGTGACCATAGGTTGTTACTGAATACTGATACAATGGGTTCACTCCATGACTCATAAGACTTTCTATTTACAGTTTGTTGATTTTATATTTTATGCATTTTTTTTAACAAATTAATGATTTTACACCAAATGTTTATTGACCACTGCATTTGATTACATAATATTGTATAAATTTCGTTCATTGCATAATGTTATTTACGTAACATGAAACGTTTTGAAACTTGAAATCCTCACAGAAAAAAGCTCACCCTGCATTTTTCTAAAATCTTTTTGGTTCAATGCTAGGTATGGTGTGACCACGACAAATAAAGTGCAAAAGATGCCCAAAACCATTACCTTTAGTTTTGTTTAGATAATTTGAAGACTTTCATTTGGTTATGAATTAGGTTTATGTTAAGATTCTAAAACCCCTTTATGATAGTTATTGATAAGTTTTATAATTGTTATAAAAGTACCCTTACTTTCGACCGGGGTGTTACATAAGATACAAGGAAAGAAAACGTCGGAGTGCGTCATTGAACATAATTCCACAGAGAAAGAGCCGTGGGTTTTATGGATTGGATGGCCTTACACTTGTACGGGAACATTTTGAACACGATGTTTTAATGGTGATGGAAGTGGGGATGATCGAGGAAGATGCTAGGTGAACAATCATTTCGATCGATGTGGATTAAATAGATCGGTATTATCTTTTCCTCAAATGTCAACAAAACAAATAGGGTCGTTATGAAAAGCAGTCTGAGATTGAAATAGCAGAACAGGTGGTTACTCTATTAAGAAATTCATTTTTTGTTCAAAATCATATTGAATATCATGGAAGGTTCACTTGTTTTTAAAATTTTACAAAATAAGATTTAACTAGATGAAATTCAAGGTCGATTCATTTCAACCAGTAAGCACGACGTCCTACGAAGGCAACCAAGAAATATGATCACCCAAGACAGGCACGAGGAGTGGTGGCATTAATGTCACAAAGATGTGATTTTGGAACAATATTTGTTATGACAAGACAAATCCATCTAGAGTTCACATCTTGCAAAAAGAATCCCAACATCGAGATAAAAAATTGAGCAACAAGACATTTTTATTAGGAAGATAGCCAAGCACACTCCTTTACCCAATAATCTAGGCAATCTAACTAGCATTGGGAGACCCTATCAAGATTATCTCACCACTCTCATGAGAGATTAAGGTGAACTGCAAAAGCGTACTTCCGAAGACAACAAAGAAGATCATCTCGACAAGGCCATTCTATCTGCCAAAAAAGGTACAAACAATGGTTATTCTTGTGAGTTTGTAGTGTTAAAATATGTTTCACTACCGGTTTGTGCAAACTATTTGTTGAACTTGGTGATAATGTAATACCACTATACGTAGCTAACGGTAAACTACATGAAACAATGCAGCGTCATCACTCCATACCAATCGGTGATAGAATTGCTAGGATATCATTGGAGAAACCATTAGTTAACAATGCTAATTGCGGAAGGAGAATACAAGAGAGAGGAACCTGGCCATGGCATGTTTCTTCTATATCCAAGGCGTTTAATATATGTGAATCCAATAAAAGGCATGAATTTGAAAGTGACTCGACCAACGACACAAAAGAGAATTTACCCGACGTCTGACGATACAAGACCACCAATGTCAAGAGCAAAAAAGGTAAGGGAATTACCGATTTTCGTTCATGTACTGAATGAATGGATTGCCATAAACCAACATAACTCCACGTACACATTTTCCAAAAATGAGTGTGTTTTTGGTCAAAACCAAGACATCATCATGGTGTGGAATGACTTTGAAGAATCATAGAGGTGCGACCAAGTTAACCGAACGATAATGTCCCTGTTGCTATTGTAAGTTCTATTCCTATGTATATATTGATGCATTCATAGCGGTATCTTACACTTTTGTTACTCGAAAAGATGAGTTTGTAAAATGTTGGCAACTGGATTAGTGAATTGAGACTATTTTAGGTCGGTTTAAGAAAAGAAAAACACTTGCTTTGAGTACTGAAATTTGTTCCAAATTTGGAACTTTGTCCTCACTTCGTTACTTATTCTTAGCATAACGTTTGATACGAGGTTTGACTTAAGAACTCATTTTAAATTCAAAAGAAAATTAATATCTTTATGAGCCCATGTATGTCCGGAAACACCACCAGATTTTGGAACAACGATGTTGTTTTACCGACCCAATTTTGGAACTACCTCGTCCAATTTTCACCCCGACTTCAGAAATGATATTTTCCAACAGAACGACTAAATTCTTTTACCAGTGGGTTGGGAACAGAAACTTGGCCCTATTTCGAAATTATTTCAACACATCCGTTGGTGGTTCATCAACCGGCACATCCGACATGTTTCTAGAACCTTTTGTTGAAGCTGAGGCAAAGTAAGTCATTCTGAGTTCGGATCTGCTTAAAGGAAGCTTTGCAACCCCCAATAAAAGGCGGCAGAAAACTAACTTCCCTGAATCCAATTGAAGGAGGTTCTCACCTCTTTTGATCAGGCGAATCAAAGGTTGAGATAGAGAAGTCACCTACAAAGTGACTGCTCTGGTCTGTTAGAACAGCCTATAATCCTCCCTTTCTACACTAGTGATTAAATCCATTGTTTTGTTTTTCTTGTATAAATTAGTTTTAAATTAAAAAAATCAAAAATTAACCTTTATTGTTTATCGAAATTGGTGGATTCATATCCCTTCCTTTTGAGATAAAATCTATTCATTTTAGTTCGACCCTTACTTATCTAATATATTACCATATTTTAGGCAGCTAAGATTTTATAAATTTTATTTTGATAGAGGAATAACAACCTGCGCATACTCTACACTCAACCTACTCATCTCTTTGAAGCATCTCAGGCATTTAATTAAGGAAAATTTTTAAATCATAATCTTGATATATTTATTGTGATATATTACTTATATTTAGTTATCAATTTATAAATAGATAACTAATTATAGATATGTTAGACTTACCCTGTTATGGAAATTAAAGCATTATAAAGGGACTTGCTTCAAAACCTTACTCACACCATGTTGGTGGTCTTGCTTAAAAACCCCACTCCAAGAATGCTGATGGTTTTTGTTTTGTAGATATGCACAAATAGATACTTGAATGTAAGAAATATATCAAGATACATTTGTGAAAATTGTGTATTGAGTTATTAATCCTGAAAGAGATTATAAAGCTTTCCATAAAGATTTTATAGACACGTCTACTGGTTTTAACTTTACTGAATGTAAAACAATCATTCCCTTTGATCCTTTACAACCCACATGCATATAAAATAAGCTTCATTTTATATATTTTGAAAATTAAAAGGATTATTATCTCTTTGGCGATATGAAATCATTAGAAATCTATATTGGAGGATATGCTTGTAGACTTGATTCGATCTGAAAAAAGTTTATTTTTCATTGTTTCTTTTGAAAATCTAAATTCTTTGATAATATTTGGGATGTGATTATAAGATGAAGAAAGTTCTAGAACGGTTCTGATAAATTGAAAGATGTTTTCATTGGGGACATTAATTTCTAAAAAAAATGAAAACAAACTTCATATTGAAAACTAAATGAAAAGTTACATATTATTCTTCCTAATTCAAGAGTGATCATGTGTTCATTTTATGAGTTTATTTTAGAACATTTTGGACTTAATTTATATACTTTTATCCTCCAGATTTTTGCATTTTGCCTTGATATTCTCTTAAGAGGGTTAAGAGCTATTTTTGCGCTCTTACTACTTTTTTAAAGAATTTTGTGTGACGAGGCAAAGATGTGAAGATTGGAGCATTTGAAGATCATTGTTTTGGGTTTGAAGAATTAAGGAATTAAAGACAAAAAAAGTAGTGAAGATTTTGAAGACTTGGACAAGTGAAGAAATGAAGATGCGGCATTTTATGCCTTTCGCGAGTCTTAACATATTGCGTCCCTGGCCTACTTTATGTTTTTTCTTGTACTATAAAAACCAACGCTTATCCTCTCATTTGGAACTTCTTCTTCCCCGACTTTTGCCTCTTCAAAACCCTAGTTTCTACTTTGTTTTCATCTATTTTCATCTTTGATTATGTTTATTTTTTTGGATTATGAGTATGGATTCTAGTAGCTAAATTATCACTTGGGAGCAATTGATTGAAGCTTAAATACCATGTAGTGAGAATTTCTATTTCACTATTTTATGAGAATTGATTGCTTAGCCTTTATTATGGTATTAATGATGTTGTTCACTTTATTTATGCTATTGGTTGTTTGAAAATATGAATTGTTTGTATGATTAAATGCTAGGGTGTTAGGAAATTGTACAATTTCTTCTCACTTTTGGCATAAAAAACCAAGAACATGGAATTAGAACTTCTTGTTGGGTAAATGATGTTAATCTTGCTAAATAAGTGATCATTAATGAGGTTTGTCAATAATTGTTGATTGGTTTTGTTAATTACTCTTAAAAAGAAAGTAATATTTATCTTCAAAATGGAAGTGATAATATTCACCATAGGTAATCAATGTGATTGAATGAGTGATTGTTTCTATGATCTATAAGAGGTTTAGAAGTGGGAATTAATTGCAATATTATAAATTTTAATTAGAGATGGGGTTCCAAATATAATTTAAGAAAGTTTGGGAGAGGGAGGAGGGATCTGGGTGCAAATACCACTTTTGGGTGGTGCCGAGTATAAATAATTGGACAATTACTGATTCTGGGAAATATGAATCCCGCGGGTCAAGAATTTTGGTCAGAGAAATTCGTGGATCAATTTTTTTCTCATTTTTACGAAATGCGCAAATTTTTACTACCAGGCTTGATGTTTCATTTACTATTCATATGTGCTTTGGATATCTTTCCACTCGTGTGTGAAAGCCAATTGAGAAAGTATATTGACTACGGTCTATGCTGGATTGGTGCTCCTTCATGCTTTTTTTTGTGGGTTGAATTGGTTGGTATCTCCCAATACTACTGTCCAAAACAAATGATAGGTTTTCTATCTTCTTTCAAACGTGTATACACACTTACAAAGATCAGGATGGCTACATATAAGGATGTAGAATTTGTGGTTGATGAAGAGGGGAAAATGGCATTTGATACTTTGAAGACGATGCTTGTGACTTCTCCTATCAGGCAACCTCCTAATTGGTCCCTCCCATTTGAGATTATGTGTGATGTCAACGACTATGTCATTGGCGTTGTTCTATGTTAAAGATTAAGGAGGATACCGCATGTCATATATTATGACTCAATAACTCATAATGATGCATAACACAACGACTTCACTACCGAGAAAGAGTTATTAGCCGTGGTATTTTCACTCAAGAAGTTTAGGCTTTACTTGCTTGGTACAAAGGTTATTGTCTTCACAGATCATGCTTCCCTTCGCAACTTGATGACCAAGAAGGAGGCAAAACCTAGATTGATTAGGTGGATACTTCTTTTAAGTAGTTTTGACTTGGAGGTGAAGGATAAGAAAGGAGTGAGAAAGTGGTAGTCACCCATTTGAGTAGGATGTGTCCCCATTAGATCTAGATCTGCCATAAAAGGGCTTGAATCAGAGCCCATTCGGGAAGAATTTCCCAACAAGCAACTATTCAGGCTCAAAATGAGTCAACCTCGGTAAGCTAACTTAGTTCACTTCTTAGTCGCTGGCCAATTTCCACCACCGTACAACAAGGTCAAGAGAGATAGGTTGAGGATTGAAGCAAAGAAATATGTGTGGGATGAACCTTATATATGGAAACATTGTCCAGATCAAATAACTATGAGGTGCATACCGGAAAATGAGGAAAATTCATTCTCATTTTTTGCCATTTCTTCGCTTTGTGGAGGACATTTTGAGCCTAAAAGGACCATTAGGAAAGTCTTGGAAAGTGGCCTCTAGTGACCAAATATGTGGAAGCAAACATTCCAGTATTGCGAATCTTGAGACAATAGTCAAAGGACAGGCAACATCTCGGCTAAAAATGAAATCCCACAATCTCACCTCTTACATTATGAGATCTTTAATATGTGGGGGTGGACTTCATGGGCCATTCCCAAGCTTGGGTGGAAACATGTACATTTTTCTAGTTATCGGTTATGTGTCTAAATAGGCAGAGGGAAAGGCCACCAAGACCAATGACTCAAAACGGTGGTGGAGTCCTTAAAGACTTACCTTTTTTTCTCAGTTTGGGATTCCCCGAACTGTGATTAGTGATAGAGGCACTCACTTTTTCTATCAGAACATGGAGGTATTAATAGAGAAATATGGCATCACCCATAGTAAATCCACCGCATACCACCCCTAAACGAATGGGCAAGCCGATGTTTCCAATAGAGAGATAAAAGTTATCCTTCAAAAAATGGTGAACCTGTCGAGAAAGGATTGGAGTACCCAAGTAGATGATGCATTTTAGGTATATAGGACAGCGTACAAATCTCCAGTAGGTATGTCAACCTACCGACTACTTTTTGGGAAGGCATGTCACCTCCTAGTTGAGCTAGAACATAAAAGTATATTGAGCCATAAAAGTTTAAATATGAATTCAAGTGAAGCCAGAATTCATGAGAAGTTACAACTTCAAGATCTTGAAGAGATTCAGTGTAACTCCTATGAAAATGCGGCAATCTACAAGGAAAATGCAAAAGCATAGCATGAAAAGCAAAATACTTTGAGGTAGGTCAAAAGGTCCTTCTATTCCAATTAAGGCTTTGCCTTTTTTCAGGTAATTTGTGCTCGAAGAGGATGGTTTCATATATGGTGAGGAAAGTATTTACCCATGGTGTGGTAGAGGTAGAAGGTGAGGAGAATGACCATACCATGAAGGCCAACTGACACTAGTTGAAGCCCTACGATGAGAATGAAACTTTGGAGTCAATCAAGGAAGTCCTCAACCTTGATGACCCGGTTTATGAATGAACATTCTCAAGGGAATAAGTTATGAGGGCAACCATAAACATACCAAAGATTTTTTTCCCTTTGAATTTTTCCCTTTTCCTTTGTTTTGTGCTAGAGTAGTTTTTGTGGAACACTATTACGCTTAGTTTTGTGATTGTTTTGTAGGGAGCTTTCGGAGAAAAGGAATAGGTTGGCAATGAAAGAGAAAGGAATTGCCCATGTAATCCTTGTCTTTGAATCATCAAATTTCCTTCGTACTGTCGTCACCCATTCGACAAGCACAATTCAAGCAAATAAGGTATTACTTCCCTTAGTTGTGATTGTACATTTTTTATGAGGAATTGTGGGTACAAATGTGGTCGTAGCGATTAGTCTAATAAATCCTATAGTCATATTATTAGGCGAGGTTTTGGTGCCCAACTTTCATTCTAAGTACTCCCTTATTACCTCCCCTTACCATTTGCTCTTGAATACTGATATGCGCATTGGGAACAATGTAAGTTTTATATGTAAGGGAGGGAAATTGGATGATGTTGCTTATGGATTTTTTTTTCTTTCATTTGTTGTAATTTGGAGATCTCTTTTGTACGTTTTATGCTTCAAATATTCCGAAAATAAATTTAAAAGTGAAAAATAATTACAAAAATGACAATAGAACCTGCTAAGTCGAAAACCTGAAATGGTGACTTAGGCAAAATTGGGGGGCCCGAATAGGTTGAAAACACAAAAGGGCAACCTATGCAAAAATGAGATGTCATAAAGGTGTGGAAAAAGTGAGGCATGAGTTTTGAAAGAAAAGAGTGGGTAGGATGAAAACCCGAGAGGGCTCAAAGGCAAAATGAGATAAATTGAGAGAAAATGAAAACATTTTGTGTACTTCTCTTGTTTTTGCCTTTTTGTGATTCTTTGGGGTAAAGTAGGCTTGTCACTTGATTTCTTCGGACATTTTCACCTCATTCTTATAATTGGTATGATTTGGTGATTTAGGATTCCTTAAGTCGAGATATAAGGGTTTTTAGGAACTCTTGTGTTCTGATTAGGGTAGTCCTAGGAATAAAGTGTTGGGTGTTATTTTGAAAAATCTTGATTTGGTATAACCTTAGGGCTTTTCTCGTTCTTGTTTACTCGAGAACAAGTAAAGGTCTTAGTTTAGAGGATTTGATGAGTAGTAATTGCATGTTTACTTAGGGCGTTTAACACCACTTTTATATTATTTTGTTGGTGATTTGTTAGGTTTATGAGTGTTTTGCATGATAGAGGGTTAAAACCACTTTGTTTAGTCATTAGCATTAATTCTTCTATTTTGTTAGACATTTGTGACTTAATAGGATTTTTCCTCCATTAGTTGGTCTACTTGATTTTATGAGCTTAGATGAAGATCTTCATTGGAAGAGGTCATTTGCAAGAATGGTAGTGGATAGAAAGTCAATTGCAAGGTTGGTGGTAGATTTAAGGTGAAGAAATTCGAGAGAAGAAAGAGGCAAAAAATGCAAGTGTTCAAGCAAGGATCAGAAATGTTCATAAAGTAAGAACTGTGTCGGTTAAGTTGCCAAGAAAGTAATGTCTAGAGGACGGTCCGTGTAAATAAAGAAGTTAAAGAACACGTCCCAGAAGATAGGCAGTGTAATTTTACACGGTCTGTACATGCTCAATTTTCCCACAACATGGTCCCAGAGGACAAACCATGTAATTATACACAGTCTGTTCCCAAAACCTTGGCACGATCCGTGTCAGCCAGTAGACTAGGGTTTTAACCATTGGGTAAAAGCATTCTCTCTCCTCCCACTATATAAAAAGCAACCTTATCCTTTGGATAAAGAGAGGGGGCGGATCTGAACTCTTTGAAAACCATTTTCCTCTCTTTCTTCATTTATTACATGACATTTATGGCTTCCAAACTCATTTATACAATGGGTTTAATTATGTTAGCATAGGTTAGTACTTGGGAGCATTTGCAAATGTATTTTGACTATTGACTTGGAAGATTGCTAGATTTATTTATTTTATGCTATTGTTATC
This sequence comes from Rubia tinctorum, assembly GCA_032355605.1. Classification (NCBI taxonomy): domain Eukaryota; kingdom Viridiplantae; phylum Streptophyta; class Magnoliopsida; order Gentianales; family Rubiaceae; genus Rubia; species Rubia tinctorum. The sequence continues at coordinate 8,949 of JAULKM010125107.1, read as the reverse complement.
ATTATTGTTTATCTTAAATTCTTGGGATTATGCATGTTTGATGTTAGTGTGTACAACTAATTGATCCCATTGCATGATTTAGCACTAGGCACGAGAATGAACTCGAGAGTATTTTGTCTTTTTGTCGGGTTTGGTCAAAGGTTAATGTGAAGGTCGTGTTTAGGAGTGACAATTATGCATGATTGCTAATTCTTTGGTTGAATTAGGATAGATCATTTAATTTAATTAAGCAATGAATGATATGGGAGTGACCCGATCACATACTATCGGACATCGGTTATAATCCAGTTGGGGTTGTAGTATCGTTCTGAAAGTCATATTACATGTTTGTAGTAAACTAGTCTGGATAAAATTCAAGGGGGAAATCAATAAAACACTAATTTTCTCGGTCGTAAAAATATACATCGTTGTAGTGGTTATTCCTGGTGGAGGTTTCAATTATTCATGTTTTTCCCATGTTTGATTTATTGCGCGATGTCGGGTTTATTAACCACATGAGTGAGGGTTTGAGGGGGTCAGTGGGTCTAGCACCCTTCTATCTGTAACTCGTGGAAGTTCCTAGTGAAGCAACATCTCCACATCGGGTGATAAGGCAAAAAATAGTCAAATTGTCATTATGTGAATAGGAATCGAGGATCAAGTCTAAAAGTCAATTAAGTGATGCAAATGCCCCCAAGGCCTTTATTATCATCTTTATCTCATAGTCTATATTTGTATGCCTTTATTGTAGCTTAAATATTTCAAACAACCCCTCCCCAAACAATTTTCCTACTTTTGACACTCACACTTCGTGATGCTTGTTGTGAATTATGTAAACCTATCTTTCAATGAACTACACTCATTCTTACCACTAGCTAATTTCTAGTATTTAGGGTGAATAGGGAGCAAAACTATAAATCTTATCTTTGACTTGCTCGCACTCCGGGTTTAGTAACGACATCGGGTGCCAGTTTGTTGGCTCGTGGGCAATGCGGCATTCTCATCCTTCCTGTATCTAGTGAACTTCCCCAATTCAGTTAAGTTATCACTTAGCATACTCAGCTTTGACTAAATTAGGGCTGGGTTAGTCATATAAACACCACCATGTGTGAACATGGTGCTCATGTAGGGACGTATTGTACATGAACAACAATATGATTTTAAGACCGCTTTATTTTAATTTAGCATCGCGACTTAATCGCAGTTGTACATACATAAATGAAAAAACATCTTATTGAAGGAAAAACATTACGACCAACAAAAATGGATATGAACTCATCAGGATTATGGTATTTATATAGTTTAAATAGCAGGTCCAGTTTACACAAAGTCTAGCTTAGAAATACTAGCAAAGTGTTCACACATTGAAGAACCAACACATGCCGACAAGGTCACGCCACGTAGCCGACACAACTTAGTCGAAGAAACATTCAACCATTATCACGAATACTACGCAAGTAGCTGCCACTCTGGCCTTTCCAATAGAACAAGACATGTGATTTATGCACAGAGAAGAGTCGTGTAGCAACCACGATAGTCACAACCATCACAATCTGTGCATCGGGACACTCCCATATAATGTAGGTCCAATAGACTTGTATATAGACGATGGCTAGAGATATCATTGTAAGCAATAATTAACAATCGGATAAAATATATCCAACAATAGAAAATAGGGAAACCCTCGGAAAATTTTTAGTGGAAAAACAACCCTAACTAGTTGATGAAAGTGCCAATATAACTCTAAGACATTATTTCCGTTGTTGACCGCACATAAAATGACTAAAATACCATTTGACCTAATACCAAAGGTGTGTGGACAAATTTTCCCCTAGTCCACCACCACCAGGTTGCCGCAACTCAGCCTCCACCCGACCCTCTCCCCCTCTCCCTCCCCCTCCAGCCATCCCCACCACCACCACCCTTCCAGCACCGTGCCACTAACCTACCGCTCGATGCCACCACCATTCAGCTCACCCACTATCGCCCAGCACCAACACCGCAACTCATCCACAGTTCCCAAATAAAGAATCACTTTTTGGAAACCAAGCAAACAATCTTAAAGCAAAACAAAAGGAACCAAATTCAGATAAAACGGCAACAAATGAATCTACTTAACAATTATGATTTTCAATCCAAAAGGAAGCTGAGCAAAAAGGATAACAAGAAATTTCATAATTTCACCTACAGTTTGCAGATAGGATTTAAATCCGAGCAAGCATAAGCAAGGCAGGAGAACGGATATAAGGGTATGGACTCTTCTTGGGAAATGGATTTATACTCCGAGTTGAAATCAATATTTTCCACAAGAGACAATACATTAAATTAAATGAAAACAAGGAAAAAATAAATCAAGTAAATTTTGATCAATGAGTAAAGTTTGGAGACCGCCAGAGAAAGGCGAGAAAAGAAGAAAAAGGTTGCGACGAAAGTGGGAGATAAGAGGTGGAAGAAAAGAAGAAGAAGAAGAAGAAGAAGAATTGAGTTCTGGGGGTACAATTATAATTTCTTTTTTTCTTTTTTATTTTATCAGAGGGTTAAATTTGTCTTTTAAATCAAATCTGGCCTTAAACTGCCGAAATGTGTAAAATTACACTTACATCCACTATCTAGGGTTATATTTGCACTTTCAGTTATCAAAAGGTTATACTGGCACTTATGTGAATTAGGTAGGGTTATAAAAGAACTTTTCTCTAGAAAACACTAGGGATATTTACACTTCTAACCCTAACTTTAGGTTGAAAGTGTCAATATAACCCTACAAAATGAGAAAGTGTCAACCCTAACTTTGGGTGTTGATCGAACCTGAAATGATGAAATTACCATCAACCATTACTCACTTCTTCTTCTTCAACTCCCCTTACCCCAGCCGCTGCCCACCACTTGCCACCACCCGTCGAAGCACACCAGTGTTTACCTCCAAAAGCAGCTAGGACCTTACTAAGGCGCTGAGGTGAGTCACGGAAATTTTCATTATAAAATCTTCGAGCCACGTTGGAGAGCTTCGGCTTACCAGAGGAAGTCATCGGCTGGGCATCGAAAACTTTACGCTTCACTTTCTCTTTCTTCTTCTTGTTCCTGCTCTCGGCAATGGCCATTGCTTTGAGAAGATGAGTCGGGGGAGTAGACTGGAGAGTGAGGTTGCTCTTCTCGTCACGTACAATCCACGGGATGTAGAGTTAATCGGGAAGTTCCATCACCAGGTTTTCATAGTGGACTCAACGACGGAAGGGTTGAGCGGTGAAATGGTGGAGTAGAGGGTTGGAAGCGGGAGAAGAAAAGGGGAATTTCCCTATTTTCCCTTTTGTTTCATTTTTAAATCTATGAGTAAAATGGTCATTTTATTAATTTCTGACCGAATTTTCCATTGACAATTGAAGTCAACGGCGCCAAGGGTTAGATTGGCACATACTTCATTAAATTAGAGTTATTTTGGCACTTTATCGTTTTGCAGGGTTATATTGGCACTTTCAACCATTTTAGCACTTGACTCAAAATACTAACGTAGGCATCCAATCCGGATCTTTTGTTGAAAGATTCAAACACATCTACAATGATTTGTCACAAGTTGGGATTGCCACTATTATTTGGAAGGAACAACTGCATCACTTATTCTCTTCTAATTTAATTCTCTGGGTTGGCCCAACAGAATGAATAATTCTTTTTTATCCTTTTGATTTAATTTTGTGGGTCGGCCCAACCAGAATATATATTTTATTTTTTTTCTCTTTCCCTTTTAATTTAATTCCTTGGGCCAACCTATTTCAAACAATAATATGTATATTTTTTCTTTTTTCTTTTAATTTATAGTATGTCTCTTGAAAGATGGTATTTCCATAAGTTATGGAAAGACCGAGCCTTAAATTGCAAAATAGATTTTAAAAAATTGGGTTGCATTAATTGGCTCATAAACTTATAACTACTACACGTTACATAATAAAACTTTAATCTTGCAACTAAAACCTTTTATCTTTCGATAATTCTAATCCAACCTCATATTTCCTTATACCTATGGAAAGACGATCTTTCCAAAGATTTTTTCTTTAATTTAATTCAAATTATAATATTTTTAATTGCCTTCTGTAGGGATATTTGATTGGCGAAAATTGGTTAAATTATCAATATACCCCTGAGTTTAAAAAAATTCAAAAAATAGAAAAATCAGCGGCGGTAAGGTGGTGAGTTGGGGAATCAGCGGTGGTGAGGTGGTGAACAACGGTGGTGGAGGCGGTGAGTTGGGGAATCAGTTTGGATATTTTGATGATGATGAAGAATCGGTTTGGAGTTCACTCAATGGTCTGGCCAAAATTTAGAATTTTCCCTGTCTTTTTTAGCTATTTTCAAGTATTTTCAGTTGTTTTCCTGTGCAATTGGACTTGCCCTGTTTCAAAAATTAATTTTAATTGATTTTGAACTGTAGAATGCAAGAATTCATGTGTTTATTTTTCTAGGATTTTCACCTCATGTTACTGTCCATGTTTGTGCATGAAGATTATACAAGAATCAACATTTAATTTGGCTACTTAAAGAATCTGTTTCTTTCCGTGAATGCTTGGGTGATGATCGGTGGCGAGGCGATGGTGATCAACGGTGGAGGTGGTAGTGATTAGCGGCGGAGGCGGTGGGGATTGGCGGCGTTGGCGGTGGTGATTGGCGGCGTCGGCGGTGGTGGCGATTGTTCAGGGTTTGAAAATGATTATGGTTTTTATTAAGAAGCAAGAAGGGTTAAATTGGTATTTTGACAAAAATGGATATTTTTATTCAGTCTAGGGGTATTTCTGTGTTTTCATTATCAGTCAACGCCAAAAATCGGTCAAGGTGGGTAAAAATGCACATTTTGACAAAAAGATAGGGTTACTTCTGCACTTTCTGATTTTACAAGGCCATACACTTTCTCATTTTTATAGGGTTATTTTTGCATTTTTCCCTTTTTTCATAAAAAATATTTTTCCAATGGATAATAACAATCGAAGGTTTACCATAAATTTTTTATCAAAAATTAAGGAATGGAAAACTAATCAATAGTATGTTTTCCAATTCCCATAAATATAATTGTATCATATGTTTTTTTGGTAGATTTTGCATTAATAAAAAAAATCTTTACATGGAAGTCTAAATTAAATTCCCGCCCCGAGCATTGAAATACATTGGACCGACCTTGAAAAACATCTATGCATACATTAAAAGAAATCTAACATTCATAAAAATCAATATTAATATTAAAAACGACACGCTGAAAAACTAACACATCAATCAAAATGAAACTATGAGTTAAAATTCTGGAAACTATCACAAAATGTTGTCAAAATATATAAAGTGTCAAATTTAACATAAAAACAAAATTTTACCGTCATAATATCACATTTTAACTTTAGAACAAATAATTTTAGTAATTAAAATTGCTTTTGAAAAACATCACAAAATTTGGTTGAACGTATTGAAGTTGAAACATCACGTTTTGGTCTAAAATGTGCACTTTGTACAGTCATAGGAAAGAAAATTTGACGCGTGAATTCCTTAACCGCGTTCATAAAAAGCTAATTTTTTATGACTCGGAATCTTTAATTTGTCAGAGAGAAAATATGAGAAAAGGCGGCATGTCCATAAACTTATGGACAAGACGGAGACTATTTTGAAAAATGGAGTTCAGTTTGTAGTTAATCAAAAATTGGGTATTAATTAAAAATAGTGATTTCATTTATTTATTTATTTATTTCTATCCCAAACCCTTTCTTCTTCCTCATTTTTAGCCTCCACTTTATCTCTCATCCTTCTTCTCCGCCTCTCTCATTCTTCTCCTGTTTCCACCTATTCTCCGCATTGTTTCACCGCCTCTCCTCCACTTCTTTGCCGCCGCATTTTCCCGCTTATATTCTACCTCTTCTTTGTTTTCGTTTTCCGGTCATTTTTCGGCATCCGTTTCCATTTTTCGAGCTCAATTCTTAGAGAAAATTCCTTGAACATCATCACATTCGGTCAGATCATCAGGTTTGTAGCTTTTCTTATCTTCTAGTTCAATATACTTTTTGATTCTGTGAATCTTTGTAGGAATAGGTATTATTGTTTGATTTTTCTGCATTTTTTTTAATTTTCGATTGATTTTGTTTTGTATTTGCACGAGGTTACGGATCAGGCGAAACGAATCGGCCAAGATGTTGATGCTACAGCCAGTGATTACTACTCAATCGTTGTTAGATTTTTCTGATCTGGTATGTATGTGTTTCGTTTTATTGAGCGTTAGATAGGCATCGTTTTCTAGAGATGTGAGTTGCCAATTACATTTTATGAGATCTGGTTTTAAAGTTTCCCCTTGTTATTACAACAAACTTGCTAATTGTTCATCTTGAATTACGAGTTGCATTAGTTTGCTTATATGTTGCACATGTTATTATTCAGTGTGTACCTGTTACTTATACCGTGAATACCTTTCTTCCCATTCGTTATTGATTGTTCGATTGGAATTACGAGGTGCATCCGTTTACTTATATGTTGCATCTGATAGTATTTAGTGTTTACTAGTTAGTTGTACTGTGTATGCCTTTTTATTTTTATTTGTTGATGCTTGTCCATTTTGAATTAGGAATTGCACCTATTTACTTATATGTTGCATATGTTAGTATCGAGCATGTATTTGTTAGTTTTATTGTGTTTGACTTTTGTTTTTAAATTTTTTGTTAGTTGTTCGTTTTGAATTAGGAACTGGATCTATTTACTTATATATTGCACCTGTTAGTATCCAGTATGTACTTGTGTACTTGTTAGTTTCAGTGTGTTTGACTTTTATTTTTATTGTTGATTATTGTTCGTTTTGAATTATAAATTGTACATTTTATTATATGTTGCAACTGTTAAGATCCAATGTGTATGATTTTTTTGCAGGAGTTGGATCTAAACTTGAAGTGGCTATAACTTTAAAAGGAATCGGACAATATTTAACATTGGACTCCACAAGATGTCCCGAAACGAGGAGGATTCATATGAAGATGACACTGAATTTGAAGGTTCCAAGATGATCCCCTTTTGAAGATTAATAGTTGATTCATTGTATTAGAGGCTGTTAGTTAATCTAGATAGGAATACTGTTATAATTGTAAGTTCCCTAATGGAAGAATTCTTTTACGAGCACTTTATCTACCATTTTGTTTAGATGTTTAGAGCCTCTCTCGTGTTTGAAATTGGCATAATTTACCTATTTTTTATACAAAGTATGTAATGTTTTACATGTGTTGCTTTAATGCCGGCAATACTTTCTGTGACCTCTCTTTGATTTAAATTAGGGAAATCTGCTCATGTTTTTTAAAACAAACACTTGTTTTAATGTAATCAGTAAATATCGTAAAGTATTAAATGCAGTACATGTGAAAATTTAAAAAACTACAATATTATGTGACCTATGTTGTGTATACTATAAGAAATATTATATGCTAACATATACATGTTTTAACCAAAAAAGAAACGATTCATAAGGTAACGTATGCACTACCTCCTGAAAAAGTATTGTGATTATAAAAGAAAAGGAAATTTTTAAATCAGACGAGTGTTTTTATTTAAACAATACATGTTGTAAAGTAATTAATGCAGAGTTAATTTGACAAATTTAAATTGTGAAATTTTAACTTAACTTATACATGATCTCCTGGAAAAGTTTCATAATTCTTATTCAGAGTTTTTAAAACAAGTGCATATTTTAATACAAACGATACGTACTATAAGGTAACAGGTGCATAGTATATGCAAAAACAAAACAAAATTTAGTTTGTTTTTCGAATATTTGCCACATATTTTTTACATGTTCATAGCAGCATAATTCATACATCTAGAACTTTCAACAATAATATCATTCACATCAAACGCAATTGAATAACACAACCTAAATCGGATGAGAAGAATTACAATACAGTTTAAAATTCAGTTTTACTCAAAATGCAATCAAATTGTTTCGATCAGAGCTGGAACTCGCCCTCCCTTCTCCCCTAGATGTAGGCAGAATTTTGGATCCTCCAAGTGCTCTCAGTGTCAGCATCGACGTCGGAGATTCGGAGATTGCCGGTGGTGGCGCATCTCCTCTGCATAGATGGTGAGATGGCTCTGCTCGAGAGATTGAACTTTGGGAAGGAAGAAGAATGGAGAATGGAGAAATTTGCAGAGGGTGAGAGATTGGGGAAGAAGCTTCGTGCTTCAATTTGGGGAAGAAGGGTTTACCTAATTTGCTGAAATTGCAAATTGATCCCTAACTTTTTCATAAAAATATGGACAGATCGCCTGTCAGAAGACCTACTCTTTCTCAAATATGTACATCTAGTATTTATTAGTATTTGCACTCAAACTCTCCCTTTTATAATAAATTTTCAATAATTCTAATTGAAATCATACCCTTCTATAATACTCGTAGAAGTTCTATTTTAACCCTGATCTCACCGCACGTCTTTTCATGAAAGTTGAGATATATTTCTCCTACTCCAGCCTTTGGATTTTATAGAGAGCTAGAGTACCATCTTTTCATTACCCCAAACAGGAGAGAAGGAACTGATGTTTTTGTTTTTTATCTGTGCTTGAGGGTGGTTACCAAATTGGAGATTCAGACTTAACAAGGAAATCGACGAAAATACATAATTCTGGGTAACAAACACAGCCACTCAAAAACAGACAACGTCGGACCTTTATGGATCATGCCTAAATCTGTACATTTTCTTCTTTCCCAAGTGGTAGGATACAAATGAAGGTCAGTGAATCCATAAACTTTGAAGGTAGATCGTTTCGACACTCTTAGCAAAAATCATGTACTCGTTGCAGATTGACAGTTTTAAACAGGTTTTAAAATGCTCAATCTGCCACACCGAGAAATGCAACCATCAACTAGATCCGTCCTCTGCTGCTTGTGGTTCAGGTGAGTCTTCTTTCGAAACAGAGGAGCCATCGGTTGGTGCTGCATTGGCTTTGATTGGTTTATTGAATTGCACCAATATCATA
>JAULKM010125097.1:0-20295 GCA_032355605.1 Rubia tinctorum | reverse complement strand
ATTCTTCACATGCTGAGATACTGGGGATTAACTTGGGGATCAGGAAATGTTTGGAACATAATTTCTCACCTCTAATCATGGAAACTGATTGCTTGAAGGTTGTACACATGATGGAGGGAAAGCTAGCTTGGCCCTGGCGTTTGCAGCAGGAACTAAGAGAGTTAGACATCTTCTTGAAGGGAACAAGGATCAAGTAACAACATTGTTACAGAGAACAAAACAAAGCAGCACACTAACTCGCTGATTGTGCTAAACAAAGGCTGATACAACAACATGAGGTGTGTTATGAAAGAAATCTGAACTTGGTTGCAATACGTGCTTTACAAGGAGATCGTTTTGGACTACCGAGTGTAAGGGTTCATAGAACTAACTTAGCCCCTTAGACAAAAACATATACAGGGTGTGTGCATGGCTATGATCTGGCTATAGAGATATTAACACGGGGATGGAGATATCTCTCGCAGAATCATCGTAACCTTGACATACCTTTATTTTGTCGATATTGCTCCAATTTTGTACAAAACTCGAATCTGGTTGAGCCATTTCAACTCACGTCTAGTTGTTACAAGGGAGGTTTGAGGAGCCTATAATAAATTTCCCACCACCTTCTGGTGATTTTCTTAACAAAAAAAATGTACCAAGAGGTTGTAAGTGAAGTGTGTATGATGCTTCACTATTGAAATCAATTATTGCATCAGTGTATTGGTTGCTTTTATTTAAAAATAGGTCTAACGATTTCAATGACCCTTAAATTATTGTCATTGTTCACCTTTGACCTTCCATTTTATTTTTCAACACTCTTAGCCCCTGAACTAACGTAATTGTTAAGTTATGCCACTCCCATCTAATCAAACGATTAAGTTCAGCTTTCATTGACATTTTAAGAGACAGAAATGTCTTTTCATATTCAACCCCATATTTTTTTTTTGCAATTTAGAAGAATGTTTTCTCGAGTCATGTGAGATATGAGTGTTGAGAAATAAAATGGAAAGCTAAGGGTAAACAATGACAATAGTTTAAGGGTCACAAAATTCGTTTCCCTTTAAAATATTCCCTCTGTTTTCTTATATTTGACACACTTTATATTCTATTTTATTTTATTTTATTTTATGGAAAATGTGAATCATTCACATCAATGCATTAAACTGTTTATTCTTTTCACTTAATTTTATCCACATATTTCAACTTGAAAAAAATACACGTGAAGCTAGTGTGTCAAACTTAGGTAACAGAGGGAGTAGTTAAATTGAAGTATTATCGACCACTTCTTAAGAATATCAGGAAACAACACGTCAATTTTTAAGTTGCAGATCAATTTAGATTATGCCCGGGATACTATAATATTTGAACTTCTTAAGATGGACAGAGCGTTAAAAATAGACAAAACACTTTTATGCTCCTCAGTTACTTTGTATTTTCCGCTTAAAGTCTCATTTTTTTATTTAAAAAAATGCCAAACAATTTTTTAATCGGCCACAAAGTGTGCCACATAAACCACCCTATCTCCTCAGTTCCTTTATTAATCAGCCACATCCACCACCCTATCTACCACATCCACAACATAACATCACCGTCTCGCATACCAAACACCAACTCCATCACTACCGATTCAAGGGATCCAACCTTTGAAAAATACCATAGCTCCAACCACTACACCAAATGTCATAACCACCACTATCAGAGTTGGATAATTTAACAACCAACACCACCATCCAACGCCCTCACTACCATCGCTCAAACACTGCCCTAGTTCCATAATCTCATCCCTACCACCTCAATCTCACCCAAATCTCCAACTACCAGTGCCATCTCAATCCCACCACCACCATCTCACCTGAATCTCCTACCACCAGCGCCATCTTACTTGTCTGCTCACCACTACCCACACACACACCATCCCGTATCACCATCGCACCCAGTGATGCAGCGCCTACTGTACAACCACTTTCTCTACCATTGACCCTTGCCCATCACTATCAACACGATGCCACCGTCAATTGCCAAACCCATCACCAGACTACGAAAACTCTAATTTTGAAATTGGGGAGGTTGAGTTTCATGGAATTAAACATTTAAATTTTGATTCGAGTGGGGAGGTGATGCGGCGGCAGGGGTGGGATGTGTTTGAAATTCAATCGTAGTGGGGAAGGGGAAAAATTAGTGTGTACTTTAAATGAGGATAAGAGGGTCATTTTCTCCACTACATATGAAATTGAGCATGATAATAGAGGTTTCGATTGTCACTCTTCTCCTTTATCAAAGTAAAATTTTAAATTTTAAATACGTACAATATTTAGTAATATAACAAGTATGTAGTGGGCATCATGAAGAGTCGGAAGCTCGATGGGCATCCCAAATATGGTGAAGCTTACGACGAGGCCTAAAAGTGCTTGAAAAATAAAGAACAAATAGAAGGGAGTTCGAGTTCTCGGGCCAACCAGAAGAAGAGTTCTAAATGGAAGAAGAAAATGCAGCCCCGAGTTCCCAAGGTCACCGTTCCTCCGAACTATGTTCGAGGAGCGGCTCTGTGTTCTCCTGCCTGGGTCAGCCTATGAGCCAGAAAGGAGGGGCTCCTCCCGTGCCCTCAACTCAGCCGGTTAATTCTTCTCAAAGGGGGCAACGCCCGATTTCAGCAACCAACCAAGGGTACGTCCCCAGCACCAAGCAAAGGCCCCCCTCTGCAAGCACTAGTCGTGGGGCAACTCTGAGCATCAATCAAGAGGGCATCTTCGACAGGGCAATCGAGGATAACAAAGGAAGACGATGACCCTGAGGATGTTTCTATGTGTTAGATGGCTGGGAAGCCTGCAGCAGGCCCCTCGAGCTCGTCCCAGATGCAAGGGGCCGAGGATTCAGACGGGGAGCGGCCCAATCTAATCAATGATTTTCTGACGGCCATTTCCCTGGTCAAATCCGAAGCTATGGAAGACCGCTCTATTCCCCTTGAAAAGCCTCTACCCCCTTAGTAGTAGCTAAGGTAAACATGGTAGCATGTAGATAGTTGTCTATTGTGTTGTGTAGTAATTTCCTTTTTCAAAGGAAATGTTGTAATTTCATTTCGAATGTATGTAAGAAACCTGCTTCTTTTATTTGTAGGCCATCGGGGTGCTTTGTATGAAATGCATATATGAGGATCAACCCTTTTTACTAAGTGAGTCATTGTGACTTCTTAAGGGATTCGACCCTCGTTACTTGGCAGGTCATCGTGACCTTTTTTACATTCATAAGGGATTCGACCCTTGCGCTAGGAAAGTCATCGTGACTTCTTAAGGGATTCGACCCTTGTAGCTTAGCGGGATGTCATGGAAGCATTACATGTGCAAGTATGAGATTTGACTCAAAGCACTGGATAGATCATCGTGACCCCATGGGTATACAAAAGGAATTGGATTTTTTTGCGTGTAACATGTGTGGGATTCGACCCAAAACACTTGGCGGGCCACACAAGAACTTTGATCCTTTAGCGCATATGTGGGATTTGACCCAAAATGCTTGGCGGGCTACGCAAGAACTTTGATCCTTTAGCGCATAGGTAGCATTCGATCCAAAATGCTCAGCGGGACACACAAAGACTTCAATCCTTTAGCACATAGGTTTTTTTTCTACCAAAAATGCTTGGCGAGCCATGCAAGGACTTCGATCCTTAAGCACATATGCATGTGTTATTTCTTATTAAAAGGGGGAGAGGGATTTAGAACTCCTCGCCCATGGTATGTTTTGGTGAGTAGGGTAGACTGGAATAATTTTAGGGAAATACTCTTCAATAGATTTGTAACAAGGGTTGGAATTCTCTTCGACTTATAATAAGTACCTCTATCGAAGACATTCCTTGGCCTATAGCTATTTTTGGGTAAGATACTTCCTAGCTTGACCATGTCTACTGATATTTTGGTGAATAGTACCTTATGAGGTTTGAGACATTCCATCTCCGGGCAATTGGCTCACCTAGGAGCGTCTCCAGTATATAGCTACCTCCGGGGTGCGCTTCAACAACTTTGTAGGGGCCTTCCTAGTTTGCGGCCAACTTACCTTCAAGCTCCTTTAGACTTTTTTCATTCCCCCTCACACGATCCCTCAGGGAGAACTGGATATTTCGAACCGTTCGGTCATGATACTGTCTGATTCTTTCCTTCATATTTGTTTCCTGGAGGGACGTCTTCTCTCTCTTTTCCTCAAGAAGATCTAAGTCCAGCATGCGTTGCTCGTCATTGACCTCCTGGTTTTCGTTGTTTATGGCAAACCTTATGAAGTTGGGAAATCTAATCTCAGCTGGGATTACTGCCTCTAAGCCGTAGACTAGACCATACAAAGTTTCACCCGTGGAGAAGATTTTTTGTTCGATACGACCAAAACATGCTAGGCAATTTGTTAATCCAATTTCTGCCTGTGCTTTTGAGCCAGGCTCGAATGCCATTAACAATGGTTCGATTCGTGACCACCACCTGCCCATTGGCTTGGGGATGATACACACTGGTGATCTTCTAGCAGATCTTGTATTCTTTGCACCAGCTTTTGAACAAATCACAGACGAACTAGGTGCCATTTTTAGCTATAATGGTTCAAGGGATCCCAAAATGGCAGATGATTTTCTTCCAGCAAAACCCTATCACCGCTTTCCCTTTTATACCGGTTAAGGCTTCAGCCTCGACCCACTTCTTGAAGTAATCCACGACCACAATCAAGTTTCAAAAGTGGCTTGGATCTTCCGGAAAGGAGCCCACCAGGTCAATTCCCTATTTTTTGAATGGCTAGGAGCTATTTATGTTCATCATTTATTCCTGGGGAACATGAGTGATCAGTGCGTGCCTCCTACATTGGTGGAAAGATTGAATATGCATGTTGACATCATCGAACATCTTTGGACAGTAGTATTCCGCGAGAATGAGTTTCTTGGCTACCGATCGAGCCCCCTGGTGGCTTTCACACATTCCTTTATAAGTCTCGCAGATAAGGTATTCAGCTTCATGGGGGGCTACATATAGAAGAAGTGACTACAGATAGCCCCATCGATAGAGCATATCTTCGTGGATCAAGTAATTATGAGCCTTTAGTATAATTTTACTTGCTTTGATGACACCTTCAGGGAGGGTACCGTCTCGAAGGTAGCTCATAATCGGCATTTTCCAAGAGTTTTCCTTTTCCAACATCATCATTGTTGTTTCTTCTTCAAAGCTACACTTTCTTAGTGTTTCCACCATCAAATGCATTTGGGACCGTGGGTCGAGGTTCGATGAGGCCAGCTTACTCAAGGCCTCAGCCTTGTGGTTCTTTTCCCGAGGGACTTGTGTTAGAGTGAAGTGATGAAACTGTTCAAGGAAAGGGCTTAACTACCTCAAAGTAATGTTGCAAGATCCTTTCCCTAGCCTCGTATTCCTCCTTAACTTGCTGGACCACAATCTGGGAATCACTGATAACTTCAAGGTTTTAGACGCCCATCTCTTTAGCTAGTCGGAGCCCCGTGATCAGTGTCTCATATTCTGCCTCATTGTTTGTGGCCTTGAAGTCAAAGTGTAGTGTGTTAGGGTATTTTTTTCCCTCAGGTCTTCTGAGCAGTATGCCAGCTTTGTTTCCCCCCTCGAGTGTGACGAACCGTCCATATAGAGTTTCCACGTTCCCTCTAACTCCATTTCTTCATCAACTTCGATTACCTCTGTGGTTTCCTCAATGAAATCTGCTAAGGCTTGGCCCTTAATAGCTCTTCTTGGATGGAACTGGATACCGTGCTCACCTAGTTCGATCGCCCACTTCATCATTCGCCCGAAGCTTCGGGCTTGAGGAGCATCTGTCTGATCAGCTAGTTGGTAAGCAAGATAATCTTATGGCTTTGAAAGTATGGTCAGAGCCACCTTGCCACATGGACTATGACCAATATTAACTTTTCAAGTGCGGTGTACCGAGTCTTTGGCCCATGCAAGGCCCTACTTGAAGTAGATAGGGTGTTGTGCCCTTTATTTCTTGTTTACCAAGACTGCGCTTATTTCTAAGAGGGAGGCCGAGATGTACAGGTACAAGTCTTCCACATTCTCCAGCTTCATCAGAGTGGGTAAACTTTGCAAGTGTTCTTTCAAGTCCCTGAAAGCTTGCTCGCACTCCTCTTTCCATTCAAACTTCTTGGCTTATTTTTATAACTAAACATCCTAACATCTTTGACGAATGATGTTTTTTCTTGTCCTCCTCTGCCAAAAATATCTAGTGGTAGCCTTTATAGGTATCGAAGAAAGCGAGTACCTCGTACCCCGCTATAGCTTTGATTAATATATCGATAGAATGCAAAAGGTAGCTATCCTTGGGGCAACATTTTTTAAGGTCTATGAAATCGATACACATTCACAAGCACCATCATGCTTGGGGATCATAACGGGATTCACCAATCATTCTGGACTTCCTTTTTTATGGCCTAGGCCCTTTCAAGGGCAAATAACTTTCTCTCATGTTTGACAGGTTTCTGGGATGGGTCAACGTTGAGCTTGTGAACCATCAACTTTATGGGCCCTCCTGTTAAATCGGACGTGCTCCATGAAAATACATCTGTATAGTCATCGAGAATGTGCTTTATCTTTCCTTTCATTTCAGGTGGTATCCTCTTCCCTACGAACACCATCCTTGATGATCGAACGAGTAGTTTGGTGTCCGTGGGTTCAACTTCCCCATTTATAGAGGTGATAATATCCCCCATTCTTTGCTTCCTTAAGCGCTATTGGCAAGCAGCTTCTTGCGACCGACTGATCCCTCATGATAACGACTATCCCCTTCATAGTGGGGGAATTTCATTGTCTAGTGATAGGGGGACCAAATGGCTCTTACCTAACACATCCAAGGTCTTTCTAAGATCACATTGTAAGGGTATATGGCATCGATGGCGGCGAAGCTACAATCAACCGTTACTTCTTTTATCCATTAGGGACTCGGATTGGGAGGGTTATTACACCCAAGGGGAGCAAAGTCTTCATGGTAAATCCGGATAACAGTGAGGTGGTTCTCCTTAAGCTATCACGCCTAGACCTAGTTGGTCAAAGAAATTAGCAAACATTACCTCCACCCCGCTGCCATAATCTACGAAAACCCTCTGGACGTATCAATCCCCCAATCGTTGGGTGGATAACTATTGGGTCCTCATGGGGTATTTGATTGGGTACTAGTCCATTTCTGAGAAGATTATGGCTTCCTCGGGTCAAAATAGTTTCAACCGGGGTTCTCTAGGGGGGATATATTAGGCTTGGGCCTTGATGATAGTGTCCGAGGATTGGTCATTCAACACCCCATTGATGAAGTTGATTACCATGTTGGCACCTTCCTGGTTTCTATCCGGCTGAGGCTGAGGCTCTGGCTCTGGCCTAACATTCCCTCTTGGTCGAGTTTCAGCTTGTTTCCTATTGTTTCCTTGTTGATCTTGACCACCCCCGCTAGAGCCCTTTTGTAGGGTTTCCAGCGGTGGCGTCCTCCTTAGCCCTTCGAGGTGCTTTCACCCCTTGGATTTTCCACGCAGTCAGGAAGTAAGCCTTCTCTCGCACACCTTCCGGTCTCATTTTTAAGGTGTTGGAACTCATCTTCATTGTGGACGTGCTTCCTGTAATTATTAGAATTTGGTCGAGGTCCTCTTCAAAGGTGTATCTTTATGTGGGAGGAGGGGTCCTAAAAAGTCCCTTGTGGATGAAATGTATTTCTGCCCAAGACTTTGTTATGGGGATATAACTTTTGAAGACCAACCTCGAGCCTCTGGGATTTTTGTCCTTGGCTTTGGGGCCTTGGAACTCTTTTCTTCCAACTTGTCTTCTTTTCGTTTCCTTTTTTAGCTTCCTTGATTTTTGAGTATTTTTCAATAATTTCATGCAAGTGCTGCAAGGTTTCTTGTTTCTTTGAGACCATTTTCTTGTACAGGTCGAGGTTGAACATCTTGTTCATGTATCCTATGATTACACCCTCCTCAATGCAGTTGACCACACCTAGGATTTCATCTATATATCGATGGTAAAATGCTTTCATTAATTCACCCGGCCTCCGTTTGCTCTGGTAGAATTCGATCAAGGTTTTAGTGAACCATTTATTTTTGAAAACTGGCTCAACAATGCCCTTCTGAAATTCCTATAAGAGTGCAATGATCCCTTTGATAGCTTGTTGAACCAATCCTGGGTTTTCCCCCAGAAGTAACTCCCTACCAGCTTACTCGCCAGCTGCTCATTGAAGTCACTCCAATTCATTAGACTGAAGATCTGTATGAACTCACGAGGGTTTGTGTCTCTAGTGTACGTGGGGAGCCCTTCAGGTGGCTTCACATTGGTGGTCCATCGAGTCGCCATGATTAACGAGCTAAAAGGGGTGGCTGTGACTTGTCCCGACGGTTCAATCAATCAATCCAACTCTCTTGCATGGGTGTCATTTGACTCGTCTCCCTGCCACCCCATACAGGGATCCTCATATTGGCTTGATAAGAGGGAAATGTCCAAGGTGGGGATCTAGTACTGGTGCCCAGTCCACGATTGTCCCATTGCAGAGTTGTAATACATCGGCTGCTACCCTTGGTAGCAAGTGTCCTGGGAAGATATTTCCCCTTGAGGCCGCTGATGGGGCTGGCTTTCATCGCATGGGTATTGCCCCGTCGGGCAGGTCATTGATGGCTCGACATGAGGGGCGAGAGAAGAGCAACGAATAAAGCATAGTTGAGGTCTATCCTGGGTATCTATCCCAGCGTTCGCTGGGTATGACGTCACTTGGGGGGACGTCCTCTGGGAGGTTTGTAGATGAAACCTCAGTTGCACTATAAAATGAATCGAAATTGGGGGGGGGGAGGCATCTGTTGTTGGATCATCATCTGGTAAAGCATTGGTGGCTCCACATGATAGCCAGTAGATCTAAATGTCTGGGCCAGATGCGTCAAATCTTGCTAGGACAGA
Organism: Rubia tinctorum; assembly: GCA_032355605.1. Taxonomy (NCBI): domain Eukaryota; kingdom Viridiplantae; phylum Streptophyta; class Magnoliopsida; order Gentianales; family Rubiaceae; genus Rubia; species Rubia tinctorum. Next base: position 11,404 of record JAULKM010125097.1, on the reverse strand, counting down.
GGTGGTGCACTCCCATGGCCGCTTCTATTTGTGAGTCCATCAAAGCCTCTGTAAACTACGACTCCTCCTCCCTCTGCAGATATGCTTGACTTTGAGAGGTAGGATCTCCAATGCCTCACACCCAAGGTTCAGCGATGACCTCCATTCACCTAGAAGGTACGATAGCTTCGATCTGAGATCCCTCCAACACCAGTGTTGTCGATATTTGATCTACCGCTACCACTGGGGGTCTGCTTCTCACGCTTTGAGGAGCTGGGGGTCAGATTGCATCTTTTTGATTTTCCGGCCCTTTCTTCTCCTATAGGAGCGGACATGAACAATAGAGCTTGTAAATCTGACTAAACAGTCCCACTGGGCGTGCCAACTTGATGCGCCACCAAACGGTCACTGATAAGTCGCGTGCTCACCTAGCCAAAATCTGTGAAACAAAGCCCCCGGAGTTGTCTGGGGGGAAAATGCTCTGATGCCAAAGTTAGACAACTTCCTTAAAATTAGGAATGAACAGTTAAGTTTATAGTGTTACCTTTTCTGTTTATGTAGGTAGGTAGGTAGGTAGGACAATTGCTTTGTTTACTTATGAAACAAGTACTAGGGTTTTCCCCTGGGCCGGCCCAATGGTTATTACCCAAGGGGTATGAACTTGAGGGCAATTTATTGAATCTGGGCTGGCTAAATTAGGCATTCAGGCCCAGTACTAGTAGCACACTATCAGCCAGGTTTGGGCCCAAGTGTTTGGGTTTGTGTTAGGCCTAGATGGTGATTCAGTTCCGGATCCATTAGGTCAAGTTTCAGGCCTATGTTGGTTGGTTTTCGAGCCTTGGTTGGTCATATTTTAGGTTTTAGGCCTCGGTTGTGGAGTCATATTTGAGGCTTGGGTTTTCGAGCCAGATTGAGTTTTGGGCTCAGGTTAGTTGGGTTGAGTTTTTGACTGCTCAAATACTGAGTTTCAGGCTTGGCCGAGTTGGTTCACGCTTCAGGCATAGTTTTTTTGGGTTACGTTTTGAGGCCAAGGTTGGTTGGGGCGGGTTAGGTTTCATGTCTGGATTTGTCATATTTGGGTTTCGGTCTTTTGTCAGTTGCGTTTGAGACTCTTATCAGTTAGATTTTAGGTATCGGGGCTAGATTGGTTTGACCGAGATTGTGTTTTATGTTTAGCTCCATATGGACAGTTAACAGGGCCTGTGTTGGTCCATTTTGGACTTGGGTTAGTCGGGTCTAGTCCTAGATTTTTGGATTAGGCTATGGGTCCAAGTTTTTTGGTTGGGTTTCGAGCCCAAGTTGTCTGGCTGAGTTGAGTTTAGGGTCTGGGATGGTCAACTTTTAGTTTTTGAGCCAAAGCCAGTTAGATCCTGGGTCAGATCGGGTTTGTCAAGTCGGGTTTCAAGCCTAGTTCAGTCAGGTTTCAGCCATGAGTTGGTCAAATTTTGGATTTTGGGCCCGAGTTGTCGGACTATATCAGATTTTTGGCCCAGGTTGGTCTAGCCTTGTCTGGTTTTAAGTTAAATGGATTTTGTATTTTGGGCTTGGGTCAATTGGGTATCGATTTGGTTTTTATGTTTAGATTAGTCAAATTTTGGGTTTTGGGACCGAGTTTGATTTCAGCAAGCCAGATTGGGGATAGGTTTGGTCGGACCAGTTCATGACCCAAAGTAGGCTCATGGTATATTAAATATTATATAATTTATTTATTATAAATTTGAATTTTGGTTTGGCTAGGTCAAAATTCACACCCATTATTCGGGTTGTTATAGTTATCGAGTCATAATTTATATGTATATATATGTTGTTTGAAATTATATCTCGTCCGTGATTCTATTCTAAAAAAAAGGAATCCATTTACCTTATTATAAAAAGGATCCGGTAGCACACATTACCCAACCCGATCAGACTCGATTCAAAATTATTGAATGACTCATTTGTTGCCCAATCCAGGATCTTTGGATCATTATTGAACCATTGGTCTATAAGTTGGTGATCAAATAAGTCTCACTCAATAAGTTAAAAAAGTGAATGAATAGAGTTTATCTATTGGATAACCAACTCATTTGACACCCCTAATTCTATCTCCACTATAATTAAATTAGATTATATACATTTAGTACTATAAAGTGAATTGTACCTACAAGATAGAAATAATATATTTTTGTTGAAAGAGTGAAAACTCGTGTGTTAGATGTCTCTCCATTCGACAATACATAACACAATGTACATAGATAAGTCCTAGTCTAAATTGTAATGGGTTCGGCCCTTCACACTAACATCCCCTCAAAACGATGTTTGGGATGGAATGCAAACAAAGGTTAGATATGAAAAATTCACCATACAACAAGGGAGACCATTTGTGAAAATATTTGCAAATTGAAGAGATGAATACATACGATGTACCCCGAGATTGCCAAAAACCACCAACTCATGAACAAAATAACAGCAATGTCGATATATTTTGTCCTTTTGTGAGCAACATAATATTGAACTAGGAAAATTACACTTTTTTGTCACATAGAAGAAGCGGCGACCCAAATACTATCGCACGGCACTACTACAAAAATAACTTTTAACTTCACCCCTTTAATTTCGATTTCTAAAAACAAAATAAGTTAAAAGTTAAAAACTGAAGTTAAAATTTCTTTTACTTTAGACATTTTAATTATCAAAATCAAAAGTCATTTTAAACTTCAGTTTCGAAAAAAATGTAAAAAGTTATCTTTTAACTTCGATTATAGTATGAACCGAATTTAAAATTTAACTTTTTTCGGTGATATTTATGAACAAAGTTAAAAGTGTGACATTCGACATTGGAATGATTGGAGGAACATTCGAAAGCGGTTCTGAGACCCGTCTGACATTGGCTGAACTAAATTAACAGTGAGTTTTATTGTTTTTGTGGATTTTTTTAAAATTAGATTTGGATTCAACCCAAAAAAAATTATGGCTCAAATAATGTAACACTAAACCCCCATATATATATAAAGGTCTAAAATTTTAGTTCGAAAGCATGTACTCCCTCCATCCCATTACTTTTGGTCATTCTATTTTTTCACGGTGTTCAGTGATAATTGTTTATCATAAATATTTCTAGCAACATGTATCAATTACACATAAAAAAATTAGAAAATAAATGTTAAGATGAATCTAACAATATTTTACATGATATTTTATCACATATATATTAGAATGAAGTGCATTAATGCCCCCACTTTCTTGCTTTTTGTTTTGTGAAACCTCATCGTGATGAGTTGGGGTTATTTAGTGGATCCCCAAACCAACAAAAACCCCAAATGAGATTTACAAAAGGCCAATAACATTGACCAAGTTGTGTATTACAAGATGTTAGTTAGGTTTTGATTGGTTATTGAATGATAAGAACTGTGTTTCAATTTCATAAATCCTCCACTCCTGTGTTAGATTAAGAATGGCCAGACAGTTCTTATTTCACAACCATGCTATAAAGCCTAAACTTCTACGGGATCCATGAATGGATTAGCAGGTTATTATAACCTTTCTGAAATGAGGAAAGATGAGATCCCTCCGTAACATCAGTCGAAGATTAGATAATCTCTTGATGTTGTCAAAATAAGTGGGCTGTCCATTCTTGTTTGCGAGTTTCGCTAAGAAGTCTGCTAGTTGATTGGCCTCCCTAAAGACATGAGAATATTCAAATTCGTTTCCATTGTGAATGACCCTGATCTTTCTTAGTAGATGAATCAGTTCCCAAGGAGGTTTTCCTTGTCTGTTGAGGATGTCCACCGCTTGTTTTGAGTCTGGTTCAATTGTCACTGTGATCCTCAAAATAGCAGCCCATGTCATACCTGCATAAATAGCCAACAATTCGGCGTGAGAAGAGATAAAACCAAGTGATCCACATGCTTAGATATAGCATGAATTAAAAACCCTGAATCTGATCTTGCTGCAACTCCAAGACCTGTAGATGCATTAAAAAAAGAGGAATCACAGTTAAATTTTAAGCCCTGCTTGGGTGGATCCCATTTAATTGTTGTGATTTTCACTCTTGTTTTCTTGGTCATGATTGGGGTCAGACCGGACATGGAGAAAAAATTATCAGCTGATGAAAAATGGAGATAGTTTTGAACTGAATAAACTATTAAAGAGATCTCCGATACTCTTGCCCATATTACATCTGCATTGAAAGTTTTGTTCTCCTTAATCAACCGATTTCTAACTTTCCATAACTCCCATGTAATGATCATTGGTTGGTTGACTAGGATAGATAGTCAAGTTTAGAAAATCCGGATATATTTCAATAATAATGTAGCCTCTCTGAGATAGAATGAAATGCCCTATTTGGTAAGCTCATTATAGTATTGAGTTTTTTTTTACAGATTTGTAGTGATGACAGTATTGATTTTTTTCCCCACATTTATAGTGATACATCACACTCATTAAAGAAATGATTTAGAGTATCCTGATTTTCACACAATAAGCACTTAGATGGTAACTGGAAACCCATTCGCATTACAGTGTTATCAAATGGTAAAGAGTTCTTCAATAATTTCCAAAAAAAAATGGATATTTTGTTGGGATTATTGAATTTCATACTTTTGTTAATATTGGAATGGAATATTTTTTACTCTTGAGAGCCAAAAATGCTGATTTAACCGTGAAGATTCCAGTAATCTCAGGTTTCCAAATTAGAAAATCTTTTTCAACTATAAAGGTTATGTCCTTATTTATCTCTGCCATAATTTGAGGAGATAAATATTGAGATATAGAAGGAGTTAAGTGAGGAATCCGTACCTTGATGTCTTTGACTTGTAAAAAAGTTTTTGGTACCTGTACCTGCATTGCCCATAGGTTGATAAGGGGTCCCGATCCTGTCCAATTCACCATCCATATATTTTTTTTCCATCTCCAATAATGACCTATGAATTCAGTTGACAAAAACTATCTATATCCCTATATCTAGTCCAGGTTTCGGATGACTTATAGGTATCTGGAAGTGACCACATGAATCTCGACCAAGGTGAAACTCCCATCTGGAGTTTCCACCATATCTTTGAAGAGAAAGATAGGACTGTGGTGGAGAGGTCCCTCACACCTAATACATTTTCCTTCGTGGGGTAACATATTATTTGCCAAGATATCCAATGACGTTTGAAACCAGTGTCTGTCTTTCCCCAGAAAAAGTTACTAAAAATGCTTTCCATCTTTTCTATAGTATGTACTGTCAAGGCTATTACAAACCATGAGTGTTGTGGAATGGAACTAAGAACATGCTTTATCGGTATTAGCTTACCTCCGGCAGATAGCCATTTATTCTTCCAATTCTCCAATCTATGTTCTATTCTATCTATCATGTGTGTGAAGTGAAGATTAAACTTTCTTCCCTTAAAAATTTTTACACCTAGGTATGGAAAAGGTAGAGAACCTTGTTTCATTCCCGTGATTCAATTGATTTCCTCCATTTTCTTTCTACTCAATTTCCCTGAGTAATAGTGAATTTTTTGAAAATTTTACTTTTTGGCTAGTAGCCCTTTGAGAGATGTCAAGAAATTTCATTAAGTTTTTTAAAGTTTTTGTTGTACCAGATAAGAAAATAGCAGTATCATGAGCGAAAGTTAGCTGAGATATTGGTATTGAGTTACCCGGTGTTTTAAAATGCTTTAGATTTTGTAAAAGGAACTATTTTTTCAGATTAAGCGTAAGCATTTCAGTTAAAATATTAAAAGTAAGGGTGACAAGGGGTCCCCTTGTTTCTATCCCCTGGATGGTTTGAAAAATCCTTATGGAATGCCATTTATCAAAATCGAAAACCAAGAAGCATTAAGATTATTCATAATAATTTTAACAAAGTTACCATGGAAACCTAATCTTAACATTAGAGAGTTAAGTGCAGCCCACAACACCCTATCAAAGGCCTTCATCATATCAAATTTTAAGATGAAATTAAGTGATTCATTTTTCCTATCAAGTAATCTCACAACTTCCTTCATCATGAGAATGTTATCCGCTATGTCTCGGCCTGAGATAAATGCAGATTGCCCTTCAGAGATAATTATATTCATCAATGATTTAATTCTTTGTACTAAGATTTTTCCATTAGCTTATTTGTGAAATTAGACAAACTAATAGGCCTATATTCAGAGAAAGATACTGGAGATGGGTTCTTTGGGATTAGGGTAATGAATGTGCTACCTATAGCCCTTGGGATTGGAACTCCTAATTGAAACTCCAGTACAGCCTGATGTACATCTTTATCTATAAGATGTCATGCTTTTCTAAAGAAATAACATGTGAACCCGTTCGGGCCAAGGGCCGCTGAGGGATTGAGGTTAAATAAGGCTAATTTAATCTCATCCATAGTGATGGTCTTAAGGAGTTCTTGATTCTTGAGGTCAGTTACTATAGGTTTACACTCCTGAAGTAAAAAAGGATAGGTTTGCACCTGTAGTGTCCGTGTTTTCATCAGTCATTAGGTTTTTAAAAAAATTTACAGCTGTTTCTCCTATCCGTTCCTGTCCTTGTAACCATGTATCATCAGAGTCTTTTATTTTTAGTATGGAAAGTTTAGGTTTATTTTCTGAGATGGGTTTATGAAAATAGCTAGTATTGCAGTCTCCACCCCTTAGCCATTTCCCCTTATTTTTCTACTTTATAAAGGTGTGCTCTTCCAGTAATGATCTAGTTAGTAGAGCCCTAGCTTCATTCAACTCAATTTTGTGAAAAATTTCATGGGTTTTGTCATATATTTCCTCTATTTCAGCAACCTTTATCTCCGCATTTTTTATGTTATCTGCTAAGTTTCCAAATACCATTTTATTCCAATGTTTAATCTCATTTTAAGTCTATGTAATTTTAAAGCTAACCTTAGTTGTCCATGGGCTTCTAAAGGCTTTTCCCCGCTATCTTCTATTAGTTTAAGAAAATCTTTTCTTAAAAACCACATCTTCTGGAATCGAAAGGGTCGGGGATATGTAGTCAGATCTAATCTGATCTCTAGAAAAAGAGGGGGATGATCTGAGGTGGTTCTATTCATGACATGTACAGATGATTTATTGAAGTTATCATGGAAAAGTTGGTTTGCTAATACTCTATCCAATATTTTATATGTAGGTTTAACTGCTCTATGATTACTCCAGGTGAAACTATTACCTATAGTGTTGACTTCACCACTGCCATTATGAGAAAATCATCAACAAAGCATTTTTTATCACTCCATCCAGGTGGTAGATCGGTTAGATGATGGGTACATTGATTTATTAGTTATGTTTTATAGGGTGCATTGTACAAAATTGTTGATTCATGATAAATGATCTATTTTTATGTTTTTTTTGTTTGAATATTCATATTCATTGGTTTTTTGGGATTTATTTTATGTTTTGTTACTTCATAGTGTTTTTTGTTGCCAAATTTGGTGAAGGATCTGTGCATTTTGGTTTGGTCGGGTTTATTCCCGCTTAACAAAAAACATTGGTCCGGGTGAGGGACTACCACTGCATTTTCCCAGTTGTTAATAATCGAAGTAAAAGTTTGGAACTTTTACTTCGGTTTTGGAGTTTCAAAAAACCCCAGTAATATGTGCTCGAAATGCGCAGTGAAAAGGAAATTCTATAGTAGTGCGAAGATCTTGAAGAAAATGAGATAGCCAAACCAATTCTGTGGTAGAATTTGCCATCACACAGTACTCAAAACTAGAATGAGAGACAATGAACAACTTCCTCGTACCCCAATACACAAGACTACCACCAACGAAAACTACATAACCATACGTAGACTCAAATGTGGAACTTGGGGGGTAGTGCAATGAAATCTTCCTTTTTTAAAATAAGTTAGTTTTTTTACTTCCCCCTAAAAGTTTATAGTAGTTTCATCTTCCCTAACGTAATAGGTATTCCATACTTTATTTCATTGATATCCTTACTTTCAATTATAGAAAAACCCGTAAACAACACTAGATCAAGATGTGAAAATTTCAAAACAAAATTCTTACTTTGTAATATGAAATACTGAAAGACACACCTTTTTACGTGGAACGAATGAAGTAGAAAATAAATTTTACAATTATGAAAACAAGTCTTTATAACTAACTGAAATTTGATGATTGAACAATTATTTATTGATTTTATATCGCAAAGGAATTTGAAAGACAATATTACTTTATGAGTCTTTTTTTAAAATATGTATAAAGTTAAAAATTTCTCTATTATTTCGATTCCATCTTTCATAAAATCTTGATTCCACTCATACGTAGAGTGGCGTATCTCTAAGAAACATGCTTGATCAAAATTAAAATAACTATCTTACATGAATTTCTGGAGTGAAAAGAGAGATAATAATGAAGCATGTCACACATATAGCAAAAATAATGTGCGTGAAAACAACAAAATGATCGTCAATGGGATTATGTGAATACAGACTGGAAGAGTTAACTGCAAATGAAAGATTAGCCCTAGTGATGGAGAGATATTGAAGAGCATCAACTAGAGATCGATACGATGTTATATTCTCAAATGGTGAATTGACACTATTGTGGAGCTGATAGTACGGAACGAAAGGTGTGGTGATTGGAACAACATCACATATTCCAGAATGACAAAGAATACCTCGTGCATACTTGGATAGTTCTAAGACTAGACCAAACGGAGCAAATGATACCTTTCAAACCAAGGAAATAGTGTAGCGAACACAATCATGAAAAACTCTTTGTTAGTCCACAAGTGATAAACTGATGAATCAAACCCTTATTATTTATAGTGAGAAGGATATAATTCACATATAATAGAAGATATAGTAGATCATAATCAGGTGCATAAATGAACAAACATGCATCAGCCAAACTGCAACGAAAAAGAAGATGAAAAATATAAGAGTTGGAACCAAACATACGAGGCTTACTTAAGACCATCGATAGCCTTTCATAAGCGACATACATAATTGGATGTAAAGGATCATCGCAGTTAATTGGTTGAGCCATATAAAGTGGAACATCATGAACACTATTAAGAAAATTATTTTTTATGCTTAACTAGTGAAGATTCCATATTCATATAACAAAAATAGCAAGAACAGTTTGGGCGGTGGAAGATTTGACGATATGGCTGAAGGGATGACCAAAATCAAACCTCGGAACCTGCAAAAATAATGAGCAACAAGAGAGATTTTGTGATGATTAAGATTATCAGTGGGAAGATACTTCAAACTATAGACCAACGTCGAGCCCACAATATTAAGATTCGGAGGATGATCAACATGATCCCAAGTGTTCTGCTGATAGAGAGCATACATATTTCCATAAAATCTACCCAATGAGGTTCACAGAGAGAAATACAATGGTAACGAGGCTCTAATTGTGAAATCAAAGCAGCCAGAAAATAAGTAATCTCATAATTAGAGAAATATCGCTGGTGAAGCGATCTAGTGCTAGATCGAGTGGTCATATTATGAGTATGACTAGGCAAAAGAGCGGGGGAGTTATCAGAAAAAGGGTATGAGGATCCTGGAGGGGAAATTGGTAAAGGTGGTGGTGATGATGGTAGGGACTGGGTTGCCATGAACACGAACCACTAGAACAACGTGATGGCGCCAAAGGGGGACTATTATATGGGAAACTAGGTGAAAATGACTATGCATTGGATGACTCCATGGAGATGTGGCATAAGGAAAGAAAGTCTCGTGAAACTAAATGTGACGAGGGATATAATTACGCCTATAAGTCATACTGAGATACTTAAAGAATTTGTGAAGAGGTTTGCGTCCAATAAAAACACACAAAATTGAGCGAGGTGCAAACTTCTAAGAATCAATAGCACACAAGCAAGGATACGCGCGACATCCATACGAGTGAGAAATGGAAATAATCCAGTGCAATACCATGAATAGCCGAAAGGGAGTTTTCCACCAAGAACAAAACAAAGAAAATGGTTGATAATGAAAACTATAAAAGAGAAAGTATTGATCTGATAAGAGTGCGATTTAGAAGAGCGAAATAACATAACAGGTTGGTCTCCATAATGTGACAGTGCTTCTTCTCAGATCGACAATTTTGAGCATGTGTATAAGAGGATGACATATGATGATGAATGCCACAAGTGAAAAAGTGAGTCTACAATGGATGATTAGTAAACTTTGAGCCGAAAGATATATGCAAGATTTTAACTTTGGTAGAAAACTTAGTCTCAATAAATTTCTAAAACTAGATCAACCCTTACTTAAGTTTCCGTAAACACTAATAACTAGATTAATTTTACATAATTAACTGTCAACCTTCACTTAACATTCTAAATTTGCGTTACTTTTTTTATTAAAAAAATCAGATATTGAAATTTCGAAAAATGTGCGAAAATGACCCCTTTTTTATGAAAGTGCCGAAACAACTTCCAGTTTTTTTAAATTGTAAAAAATAACCCAGGACCCATATGACTTTTTTCGTCAAAGACGAGTTTGGCCGGAATAGCAGAAAATTACCAAAATATATCCTATTTAAAATCAGATAAAGTTTCTGTTAGACCGAATATCAGTTAGACCAATCATGAAAAATCTCATTTCATAACTTCTAGGGTTAATTTATAATTATTTATAAATTGTGATGCATTTTAAAAGTTTTTCAAAGTTACAAGAAACTTGTTGCAATAAAATTTAAAATAAAATGACTCATTAATTTCATCAATTATAAAATGACAATATATAACAATTAGTCAGACTAAAACAAGAATTTTTGTAAATAAATGAAATCCGAAATAAAATCGGATGGGCTGTTCTAACTTGACCTTTTAAATTAGAGAAAAGTTCTTTTATTACCCTACCTACTTCACATGAGTGCCAATATGACATTTTGATAATTTAAAGTGCAAATATAACGCTAAATAGTTGATTAAGTGCAATTTACCCATTCCATCAGCTTAAGGCCAGATTTGATTAAAAATACCATTTTACCCTTAAAAAAGAAAAAAATGAATTTACAATCATACCCTAATAACCCGAATATTCTTCTTCCTCCTCCTCTGTTCCTTTTCTCTTCTTCTCTCCCGCAGTTTCTTTTCTTCCGGCGAAATTACTTGCACTGTCGCCATTAGTCGCCTGCAACGCTGTCGCTATTTGTTTCTCGTTGACGTCGACGCCATTCATTCGTTGGGTCGTCCGATTCTTTACCTAAACCCTAGATCTAGACGTCGTCCCATTCTTCGCATCTTCGTGTCGGTGTGGGCCCTTGAGAAGGACTGTATCACCGTGGAAAAGCACGAGAATTTTTGTGGTGTTGGGTTGCAGAGCGACGGTGGAATTACCATCGTTGATGCCCTCGTTGACAACGAGCCAATTTGGAGATTTCTTTCAGTGATTCGGCATAATTGGAATTGGATTGGTTGTGGCCGAGGTGGTTTGAGGGAGTGGGGGTAGTGCCTGACGAGGTGGAGGTGGAGGCAGGAGGGGGGTGGGGGGGTGAGGGTGA
>JAULKM010125096.1:5523-37327 GCA_032355605.1 Rubia tinctorum | reverse complement strand
GACTTAAGAATTATTCCTACACTAATGAAGAACCATACTACAAGCTTCTAACCTCCATAACCTCCTATCATAACTAGTTAGCACTAACTCTACTAATGAAGACTAAACAATGTGGCTTATTCCATGCTTGTAACTTCTTCAACCACCCATCACTACTAACTAGCACTAAAACCTCTCTTTATTTCATAACACATGTAACTTCTATAACCTCTAACTAGCACTAAGTATTAGTAATAACAATAATCACTACCTATGCAACATGGTTAACTTAACAATTCCTCCAAAGAGATCAGGAAAAGGAAGATCCATAGGCTCCGTTGTCTTACACGTTAAATTTGCGTGCGTGACAACTTCACCGGCCTCACATCTTATCCCTGTACTGTATAGTTACATGGAGATCGCGCCAAATCTTTCAACAACTCCGTGTGCCCAACATGGCTGAAAAAGACCAGAACTGCAGCAAGAACAAGAGAAACTTTCCACACGAATGCGAGCATTGTCATCTTTAACCTAGATTCTGCAAGTTCAATTATGATCAGGAATGTCTACATAACATGAAACTGCTCATACGTTTACACGAGTTTAAACTCACGTTTACGCTGCTGAGCTAAATCAGAACCTTAAGCCTCCTGATATATATTTTTAATAACTTAGTGCAATCTGCAGGAGTAAAAGATGAATGCAAACACTGGGTAAGGAGGCATGAAAGAACCGACTGATGCACAACCAAACAAACCAGAGAGGTATCGTCTACGATAACTTATCATTGGAAACTGGCAAAACAATGAGGGTATATACACACTTTCAAAATCCAACTTGAGAAAATACTGTATGTTATCTTGAAGACTAGAAATATTTCCCTTTGTCACACATCATTTAGCTACAAAAATTGATTAAATCAATTAAAAGCCGTTGTTCAACAAGAATAATTCGTCCACGCATCACCCACACATTAGACCAACAAGCCAGGGGAAATCGACCTATGCCAAGCTGGATAAACCGGATTAAAGACAAAACAAGTTCAGAGGAATAAACCTAGAGCAAGAAAATTTTTTTAATAAAACTTTGATTCTGACAGGATCCAACAACAATTTAGAGCATAAAACTACAACAAACCCTAGAACGACGTGGCCATGTACCTAGAACAAAGTCGCCACCTTCATTTCATGACAACTTGAAGAGAAGCCGAAATGAAGGTCAGTAGCTGAAACATAAAGCAGAAAACTTTAGAGATTGGATCAAGAAGAAGATGGGATGAATGCATGTCAGCATATAAGCTTGAGATTTGACTATGTGCGTTTTCCTTACCAGAACTCTGAGGAAAAGGGTGGAAATGGGATAGATATGGACACGTTAGCCTCGCGATAGAGAGAGGAGTTGTACATAGCTGGCAATAACGGCAAGGATGCCATCACTGAAACTCATTTATACGTTAAAGTAGGCATTACAACTACAAAACAACCCAGAACTGCTGGGAAAATTGCACCACCCCTTTTACTAACTAATTAATAGCGTTTTCAAAATTCAACAATAATAATACATTTTAACCTGAATTTTCATCATCAAATTATGGTATCTCGAGGATGGTATCCCAAAAAATAAATGTACATTAAATAGTATTCAATTGTACATTTCAGGTATTGTATTTGTATATTATGAAATGTATCATATTTGTTTTGTAAAATTTTTATTTGTTTGAATCGATACCATGAGCAAGCACAAATAATATATGAGAAAGTCTCATAATAGGTGACTAGTCCATGACTTTATAGATAGGGTCCCTAATTTTTTAAATTTTTTTAAAAATAAATATTGTATTTTAAAAGTTTAAAAAAGTAATAATATGTATTTGACTATGAAAATATAAAAATATATAATATAAAACACATTTTTAAATTACTAAATTTAATATGTAATTTAACAAATACATAGTGTATAAGTAAAAAATACATGACTTGTCCATGAGCTTATAGATAGCCCACCTGTCATGAGACCACTCATAGTATAATACACACTTAAAGATATATAAGTAACCGATACTTGAAATATTGTAATACATCTAAGAATTGTATATTTATAAATTCAGTTTTTACCTTAAATGGTTTGATTTGGAATATTTTATTAAAGGTAATAGACTTACACAAAGCCTTGTTTTATACTGTCTAAATTTTACATAGAGTCTATTATGCAATTAATATAAGTTTTAATTTGGGATGAGAGTTTTCTTTAAATATGCTAATAAATTTATGCAATTATAAAAAAATACATGAATATTAAAAACTTTTTGAATTTTCATTTATCTTTCATTTCATTTTATTTTTTCTCCCCCGTTTTGGATCCCATAACCGCCAGTAACTGCCACCGCACCGCCGCCAACTGCCACCGCTCCACCGCCAATCTTTTCTCCAGCGGCGTCAGATTAAATTCGTATCCGGCATCGCACAAATCGAACCCTCTCTCCGTCGCATAGATCAAATTTGTCTCCGGCGTCACACAACGTTCTCTGGCGGCGGGGAAGAGGTTGTCAGGTGATACAAAGTAAAACCCACAAATAATTGTGACTGTGTGTATTCATATATCATATATATAGTGAGAACAAAGGGTATACAAAGTAGAAACAAATATGAAACATGATATCTACAAAACCAATCAGAAAGGGCATTCCTATCTTATCCTGATTCTAAATAAATTATATCTCTATTACCTTCCCCTCAAGCGAAGCGTAGGAATCAAGCGAAGTGTAGGACTGGTCGAAGCGCAAAGCTTGGAATGTAAGAATTCAAACTTAGGATGAGGTAACCCATTTGTAAAGATGACAGGAAGCTGCAAGTCTGTAGAAACATGAGCAACCTTGAGCTTGCCAGAAGACACCATCTCATGTACAAAGTGATAATCAATATCAATGTGCTTGGCTCTCTTGTGCGAAATTGGATTCTGAGCCAGAAATAGAGCACTATTATTATCATACAGCAAAACAAGAGGAACGTGAGTTGGTACATGTAAATCCTGAAGAAGATTCATCAGCTAAGCTAATTCCGCAGTAGTTTTGGCCTTAGCATGGTATTCTAATTCCGAACTAGAACGTGAGACTGTGGGTTGCTTCTTAGAACTCCAAGACACCAGGTTGCCATCAAGAAAAATGGCATAATCGCATGTAGACCTGCTAATCTCAATACAACAAGCGCAATCGGTATCAGAATAACCCAGAACTGGTAAAATGGATGAATTTGCGCAGAAATGAAGTCCATAGTGAAAAGTACCACACACATAGCATAAAATTTGAGTAATAGCTTGAAAAGGTCATCAGTAGGAGCCTGCATGAACTGACTGACCGTATTCACAGCATAAGACAAATCAGGACATGTAATCAACAGATACTGAAGTGCGCTAACCAGAGACCGATAAAGTGTGGGATTTCCAAATGGCTTACCAAAAGAGCTAACAAGCTGCAAAAAACCAAAAATGGAATGATAATAGGCACAGAATCATGTATCCCAACACGCAATAAAATGTCCCCGGCGTATCTGGCTTGACCAAGGAATAAACCGTCGGAAGTACGAACAACCTCCAAACCTAAGAAATACTGCAGAGTGCTAAGATTGGCAATCTTGAATTCCTGATTAACCCAATCAATAAACTTGGGAATGACTAAACCATCATTCTCGGTGAGAATATTGTCATCAACATAAAACACCAAATAAAGGAGAGAGGCACCCCGAGAAATAAAAAATAAAGATGTATCGAAAGAGCTGCATACGAACCCCTAGCCAATAAAAACATAAGGAGACTGCTTCAAACAATAAATGATCTTGCGTAGAGGACAAACATAATCTGGACGCATGGGATCTTTGTATACACCAGGCTGTTCCATATAAACTGGGGAGTAAAGAAAGCCGTTTAAAAATGTATTCTTGACATCTAGCTGCCATAAGGGTTAATTACGAAGAACGACCAATGATAAAACAGTATGAACAGTAGAAAACTTCACCGCAGGACTGAATGTTTGAACATAATCAAAACCAGGAAGTTACAAAAAACCTTGTGCAACCAATCGCGCTTTATGCCTATCAAGAGCCATTAGTCTTGTACTTCAAACGATACACCCATTTTGAACCAACCACATTTTCATGAGAAGGACGACAAACCAAATTCCACATCTACTGAGTGCGAAGAGCCTCCATTTCGGAATCCATGGCAGCAACCCAATCAGGATTATTAATAGCCGAGTAATGACTCTTTGGCTCAGTCTTCGCAAATAAAGCACTCAATAAACTAGAAATATCATAGTAAAAAAATGTTGTACCTGAGAGAGCCAGTATGAGAACGAGTGACCATTGGATGACGAGAGGAGGGAACCAACGCTGGAGATAGAGGGAACCCGAGACTGGTGGCTCTGAGGCCGTGGGATGCCGCACCAGGGAGGTAGCTAAAGACAACACCACTGGAGGCGATGAGCTACATGCACATGCGCGTGAGCCTGCGGACTGGGCTGGTGGTCTGTGTGCGGCGGACATAAAAAAATTTCAGATAAAACCCAAGCTCTTGGTACAAACTGTAAATAAGAATTATTTTTAAAAAATGGGAGATTTGGCTAAGAAGATGGTTCAAACATCTCCGAAGGCACATACGAAGGTTCCAAAAATGCATAAATCAATTGAAGATGGATCAATAGCAGTACCAGTGCGAGTATCAGTAAAAATATTCACATCAAACCGAGCATGGCAAGTGATGTACTCCTTATTCGTAAGAGGATCAAAATAACGATAAGCCTTGTACTGTAAATTGTACCCAAAAATATACAAGACATACTTTCAGGTGCCAACTTATACGGAGCATATGGGGGTAAATAGGGAAAAGCCCGACAGCCAAATGGATGAAAATTTGAGTAGTCAAGAGTGATGCCAAAAACGATAGACAACAAGGACTAACCAGATAAAACTGGGGTGGGCTGCCTGTTAATGATGTAGGCTATTGTAGAGAAAACATCATATGGAAATGAGAGATGAAGGCCAGAATGAAAGAGCATCGAGAACCCCATCTCAGTGATATGACGATGCTTCCGCTCTGCACGACCATTTTTCTCTGGAGTGTAAGGAAATGAAAGTTGATGATGAATGCCCTTAGACGTAAAACATGATCGCATGGGATGATTCAAAAACTTGATTCCACCATCACTCTGAAATAATTTATTGGTGGTAGAATACTAATTCTCAGCCAGAGCCTCAAAATGCTTATAAGCTTCTACAAAATCAGACTTTCGTCGCAGAGAATATAACCAAGTAAATCAACAAAAAGGATATAATATTGGTACACAGCTTGAAAGACAACATGTGAGGGTTCCCAAAGATTATAATGAAATAAATCATGTATGTTTGGTGCACGTTTTTAATTATCTATAAAAGAGAGACGCTCGCCTTTAGCCATCTCACAAGAGGAACACAAATGCAGCTTTGAAAGCATGCTAGTTATAGAAGAAAATCCAAACGTTGTAAGGAACATGACCTAGTCTACTATACCAAATTTCAAAAGATGATTTAGACGCACTCGATAAAACCAAAGCAGTTAAAGCAGAACCACCATAACCTAAAACATATAAGCCCCCATCACGATGTCCTTTCCAATGAAATCACTAGTAAACTTGTTCGAAATAGTAAAAGAGGAATCATCAAAGAAAATAACAACATTCATATCCCGAGTCAACTTGCTAATAGACAACAATTTTTTTGTAATTTGTGGAACAACCCAAAAATCAGACAATGATAAGGAATCAGAGACCCGAGAGTGATCAATATGCGTAAAAGGAAGGGCATAACCATTAAAAAATAACACAGCTGTTACCAAAATAGGGAGTCACGTGATCAAGGGCGGACTGAGAAGAAGTCACGTGGTTAGTTGCGCTAGAATAAGCTATGTGGCGAGCATGTGGAGGAGCATATGGACGAGAGGCGGAAGATGAGGCTCGAGAGACCAAATGGGAACAAATCAAGGCAACGTGAACAATTTTTTTTACACCATTGACACTACAACGGGTACCATTCATCTTGAAATTTAGAGCAACATGAACCATAACATAACACCATTAACACTGCTGTTGATCAAAATGATCCATAACTATTTAAAATAAACAAAAATGAGGCTGACTGTGTGCTTACGAGGCATTGACTGGACACTGACTAAGGCAAATGTTAGAAATGACCTGGCGAGAGATTTTGGACAACTCGCGATATGAGTAGCAAGTCAAGATGGAGGCACGAGAATTTGGAGAAGTCGTGATAGAAATTGCAAGGTGAGATGGACGTTGAACCATGCGTGGACTACACGCGCTTGGAAAGAACGAAAATCACACATTGTGTGTGTCTCACATGCTTGATGAAGAACGAAGAACGCAAATCTGAAGTTGAGCAGCGTGATCGACGACGAGGAAATGTGAAACACAAATCTAGTTTTCCAGATAAGAGGATCAGAGATTGAAAGAAAAGCAACCAAAAGTAATCACAGAAAATGCTAGAAGATGGAGGTCACCAGTCGATTGGACCGATTGGATAACATGGGCTTGCGATTTCCAGTCGACGATCGGCCGGTTTTGAGTCGATCGTCGTGATTGTCTGTGAAATAAGAGTTGGCCAAGCATAGGAAAAGTCTTGACAACTAAGTAGAGGTGAGAGAATCCTAGAAGAGATGATCGACAGCTAGAGGCGTTGTTCGAAACAAAGACGGGAAAATTTTAGATTTTTTATTAGAAAGAGAGTGATAAGCCAAGAATTTTTAGAGAAGCCTTTCTGATACTATGATAGAAAGTAAAACCCACAAATAATTATGGCTGTGTGTATTCATATATATATATACACACACATATATAGTGATTATAAAGGGTACACAAAGTAGAAATAAATATGAAACATTATATATACAAAAACCAATAAAAACGGTATTCCTTTCTTATTCTCATTTTAAATCAATTATATTTCTATTATCAGGATCGCAAGGAAGTAGAAGCGGAAGGAGAACGATAGAGATCCAGCTGGAGTGCGACAGCGGTGTGACACTAATAGAGGAAAGGCCTATGAATTCGAGGTATGGTCTTAGCAAATAAAGGACTCAAGAAACCAGAAATATCATAGTTAGAAAAATCTTTGTACCTGAGAGTGCCAGTACGAGATCGAGTAGCCATCGGATGATGAGAAGAGGCTACCAACGCTAGAGAATAAGGGCGTAAACACACAGAACATACTCCAAGGTGCCAAATTATGTGCAACATAAGGGCATAAATATGGAAAACTCGACAGCGAAATGGATGAAAATTGGAGTAGTGAAGAGTCGTACCAAAAATAACAGAGAGTGGAGACTGACAAGATAAAACCAACATTGGGAGCTTATTGATGATGTAGATTATTGTAGAAAAAGCATCATACCTAAATGAATGATGGAGGCCGGAATGAAAGAGCATTGACAATCCTATCTTAGTGATGTGACGATGCTTCCGCTTTGCACGACCATTTTGCTCTTGAGTGTAATAACATGAAAGTTGATGATGAATACCCTTAGATGCAAAATATGATGCCATGTGATGATTCAAAAACTCAATTCCACCATCACTCTGAAATAATTTAATGGTTGTAGAAAACTGGTTCTCAACAAGTGCCTCAATATGCATATAAGCCTCCACAAAATTAGACTTTCATTGCAAAGGATATAACCAGGTGAACCAAGAAGAATCATCAACAAAAATGACATAATAAGAGTACCGGTACAAGAGACAATGGGAGAGGGTCCCCAAAGATCACGGTGAACTAAATCAAGTATGTGTGGTGCACATTTTAAAATATCCCAAAAAGAAAGATGCTTTCATTTATCCTCTCACAAGAGGGATATAAATGAGGTTTAGGCAGTAAAATAGTAACTGACAAACATCTAGGCTTGCTCAAAAGACGGTAATTTTGGGAAAAGAAATAAAATCCAAGAATTTTAGAGAAACCTGACTGATACCATGATAGAATGTAAAACCCACAAATAATTGTGGGAAAGGGTATTTCTTTCTTATCCCGATTCTAAATAAATTATATATCTATTAACTAATAATCTTTCAAAGGTAAATTTTGAATGTTTCACCAACAACAACATCCTTTCACATTCAAATACTTAAGTTTGGAGAAACCATTTTCTATGTCTAACATTTATTGTATCAATGTACACAAGCATTTTTTTTAAAATTTAAGATGCTCGAGATACTGCATCATGGTTGCAATCACTCGTTGTCACCGTGGTTTTTTGGTCGCAGTTACTATGTGTTATATGGATAAGACATCAAGAGCTGATCTAGGCTCTGCCAAAGGGAGCTACCGGCGACCACGGTGGAATCGATCCAATGCATCATCAGCCTTTTCTTCTTCTCCTTTATATCTGCATGTACAGCGGCAAGGCAGTTCAGCTCGAGATCCTGCTACTAGTGCTTCAGGGTGACTCTGTGCCTGAACAACCATGGCTGCTTGCCATGGTAGCACTTCCGATCATCCGACGTAAGTGACGTCGTCATGTTAGCGGCAAAGGTACGACATAGTAGGCTTTAGTGTTAGCACCATTGGAGATTTTGAAACTAATACTTTGGAAGTATTTGGTTCACTCAATTCTTGCACATTACTGTTCAATTTTAAAAACTAGCATGCTAGATGCTTTCACAAAAAATTATAAATTCACCATTTGAATGCAACATACATGCACAAAAATATTACTATTACCTGTAGAAAAATAAACAGTGTGACAAAAGTTTCATCTCCACCAAGATCATCATATGCATTGTGTTAACCATCTGATGAACCTGGATACTAATAATCTTTCAAAGGTAAATTTTTAATTGTCTCACCAACCACAATGTCTTTTCACATTCAAATACGTAAGTATGGAGCAACCATTTTTTATGTCTAACATTTATTGTATCAGCACACATAAGAATTTTCTAATTCGAGATGCTCAAGATACCGCAACATGATTACAATGTAATGACACTGAGGTCTTATGGCTGCACCTACTTTGTGTGATGCAGATGGTCCAACAGGGGATGATCTAGGTTCTGTCGGAAGAGAGCTGTCGACGGTCACGGTGGAATTGAGCATGTGTATCATCAACCTTTTCCTCTTCATCTTTATTTTTGCATGTATGGCTGCGGTGCAGTTCATCTCAAGCTCCTGCTGCTACTGCTCCAGGGTGATGTCATTCTCGAACAGCCATGGCTCATTTGCATGGTAGCGCTTCCGGGCATTTGATGTGAGTGACATCGTTGTGCTAGCGGTAGAGGTACAACATATAAGGCTTCAGTGGTGACGCCATTGGTGATTTGTAATCTATGAAAACTAAAACTTTATTTTGTTAGAATAAGTCAGGTTGATGATTAGATATGATTTTATTCATGTTGACTAGGCTAGAGTTATATTAGGCCTAGTTTACTTTTGTACTCCATTTTTTCTCTCCAGTGTTAATTAAAATCATTGCGGGAAATCATTTTTTCATGGTATTAGAGTAAGATCTGATCTTAAACCCAAAACCCTAATTTTTCCCTTCAGCAGCCCCTTCTCTCTTTTCCGGGCAACCAAACCACTAGATTACGTAAAAATTCTGGCCATTTACCGGCGACCTCCGCCAGTCATCTTCTCTCAGTTCTAATCCATCAGTGTATCTCTCCATTTCTCAGAGATCCAAGTTTTTCAACCAGCCACTAGTCTCCGACGACAACTCTCTGTTCTCGTCAATCAACCACAGTTTAGTGTCACCATTCAGTAACCAGCATCGACTATAGTTCTATGGCGTTTGTTTCTCTAAATAGTTTAGTGAGCAGATTGGCATTTCCTTCTCCACCAGTCTCTATTTTGTCTCCAATGTATTCCATCGGTGATCTTCATTCTCCGGCGAAAACCCATCATCTCTGGAAAATATTCTGAAATCTATTGCAGTGAAGACCCTCCTCCACGGCGAAAAGTTATTCACGCGCATGTCCCTTCATAGCACGACAGATTTACGCGCTGGCGTCCTCAAGGCCAGCCTTTCAGCTCATCTATTTCATGCGCCCTGACTTACTTCACGCTCCTTCAGCCTTCACGTGAGCACTGATTTTGGTTTCAAATTCAATGAATTATTCACGGTACCTTTGTTGTAAATTGGTTTTCTTATAATTTTCCCTATGGCTCTTTTTACTTGTAATAAGCATCATGGATCCAAGTGGATTGTCGACTCTGGCACCACCAAACACATGACATCGTCTCCTAGTGTTGTTTAACATGTGACACCATATAATGGTTCTGCCCACATCTATGTTAGTAATGGTTCCCAACTACTCATTACTCATATTGGTGATTATCGGATTTCAAAGTCTTTGCCTATTTATGATGTGCTTAATGTGTCTGATATCACTAAAAAAATCTTTCAATTAGCAAATTAACTCAGGATTTAAACATTGTTATCTTCTTTGATGATCGTTCCTTTGTTATTAGACATAAAATCACTAGCACAACCTTGGGTCATGTCATATTGAAGATAGACATTATATTTTAGTCTATGGTGCATCTGCTTTGTTGTCTACTATTGAATCAAATAAGCCACTTGCGTCTTTTGAAACTTGGCATGCTAGACTTGTTCATATTCCGCATTCCGTTATTTCTAGTTTACCTGCTTTTGGATCCTTAGTTGTTTCATCGGTTCTGCCTAAACCCACCCTCTGTGAAGCATGTGAAAAGGCTAAAGGGAAACGTTTGTCTTTTTATACAAATGATAAATGTGTTGCTAAAGTACTTGATCTGATTCATTATGATTTTTGGGGACCCTCTCCTATTTTATCTGCTAATGGTTTTGCCTACTATGCCATTTTATTTATGATCATTCCCGACTCTCATGGTTTTATCCACTGCACCGCAAGTTTGATTTTCAGGATGCTAATCGCCAGTTTGAGGCTTTTTTGGAGAACCAATTCTCTTCCACTGTTAAGGTGTTTCATAGTTATAGAGGGACTGAGTTCGTAAATGGTTGCTTACGATCTCACTTTCAGACAAATGGCATTCATCATAAGATTTCTTACCCATATACGCATGGGCAGAATGGTCGGGCTGAGCGCAAGCACTGCCACATTGGAAAGATATGTTTTTCTATGTTGTATCACTCTCATGTCTTTCTCTCCTATTGGCCTAACAACACATTTGTTGTAGCTAATTATACCATAAATCGGTTGCCCACTCATGTTCTTGGCGTACGATCACCATATGAAGTTACTAATGGTCGGGTACCCATATATACCAATTTTCATACTTTTGGTTGTCGGGTCTTCCTATTCGTTCGCCCAATTTCCGACCACAAGCTTTCTTCTCATAGTATTTCGTATGTATTTATTCTCTATAACTCGCAGTATAAAGGTTTTTGGTGCCTGGATTGCACTACTAGCAGAATCTATGTCACTCGACATGCTCATTTTGACGAGACGTGTTTTCCATTCACCGCATCCAGTCCTTCGGAAATTGGTTCTCCACCTTTTGTGTTAGATGTTTTTGTCTTTGTCAATCCTGATCCTGATTTAGCACCTCCTTTGGTTCTAGTTTCTCATGTTCTGACTACATCTCCTTCAGCCCCGTTTTTCCATTTGTGCCACATATCCGCCATCAGCACCCCGACAAACACTTCCTACCTCTCCACTGGTCAGTCTGCCTGCTCAGTCTCCGCCCAACTTGGCTACTCTTCACCAGCTCCTCGATCGATTCCACTCCTCCGGTATCTCCTCTTCAAGCTCGCACTCATTGCATTGCCACTCGATCAACAACTAGAGCTATTCAGCACTGAGATTATTTGGATATTGTCTCACATAAACTTATGGCTGCCCTACTTTCTTAGCCAGAGCCTACAAATTATAGCTCCGCTCTTCAGGATCCATCTTGGATTTTTGCAATGAATGAGGAGATTACAACTCTTCGCGGACAGCACACGTGGGACTTAGTTCCTTGCCTCAACATTGTTGGCTTTAAATGGATCTATAGGCCGAAGCATCATCCTGGTGCCATAGTTGATTATTACAAGGCGCGTCTTGTTGCACGGGATTTCTCTCAGATTCTAGGTTTTGACTTTGATAACACATTCAGTCATGTGGTCAAAGCCTCCACTATTTGGACAGTTCTCTCTATTGCCACGATGTGTTCCTGGACGCTTCATCAGCTGGATGTCAAGAATGTCTTTCTCAATGGCGTCCTCAATGCTCCAGTTTATATGAAACAACCCATATGATATAAGGATCTTGTTCATCCAGATTATATTTGTCACGTTCGAAGGCCATTTATGGTCTTAAGAAAGCCCCTCGAGCATGGTTTTAGCATTTCAGCACCTATTTGACTTAGCTTGGTTTCCATTGCAACTCATCCAACACTTAACTGTTTCTTCTTTCGAGAGGTTCATCATTTCCATATCTCCTGGTGTATGTGGAAGATATTATTCTTGCAGGGAACGACTCGAATTTCCTTTAATAATTCATTAATCAGACACATCGAGAGTTTATGATTATGGATCTCAGTGTCATACACTACTTGTTTGCCTTGAAGTTTTGCCTAGTTCGTCAGGTTTACTTCTTGGTCAAGCTAAGTATGCTAATAACATTCAGACTCGTGTAGGAATGTCTGATGTTGTACCATTCTCTACACCATTTATGCCAGGTTCTCAGTTGCACAGTTCGACCAATCCTCCATTCAAGAATCTGACTCTACATCTTGCACTGGTTGGTTCTCTTCAGTATTTGACCATAACTCTTCCAGACTTAGCCTTCTTGGTCAACACGGTCAGCCATCTTCAGGATCCCAGAGATGATCATTTTCCTGCTGTTACACAGATTCTGCTCTATATTTGAGGTACACTTCATTTTGGGCTCACCTTTCGTTCTGCCAGCTCTCTCGAGGTGTTGGGGTATTCCGATGCTGATTGGGCTCGTTTTCTGGAGACTTATCGATCCACTTATGGATATACTATTTTTCTTGGTGGGAATCTTGTTTCCTAGAGTGCTGAGAAATGGCCGACTGTTTCTCAATCCAGCACTGAGTTTGAGTATAGGGCTTTAGCCAACACCAGTTTAGAAGTTGTTTGGCTAAATCATTTGCTTCATGATCTCCGAGTTCCATTTGCTGGCTCTCTGTTGCTTTTATACGATAACATTAACGTTATTTTCTTTGCTCAGAATCCAATGGCTCAAAAGCGGGCGAAGCATATCTATATCGACTATCACTTTGTTTGAGAATTTGTGGCATCCGGTAAGCTACGAGTTGCTCATGTTCCTACCTCACTTCAGATAGTGAACATCTTAACCAATGGGCTCTCTCGTCCGCTGTTCGAGTTCTTCAAGTCCAAGTTGTGCGTTGGCGAACATCCAACGCTTCGTTTGAGAGGGGTGTTCAAATAAGTCAGGTTGATAATTAGATAAGATTTTATTTTTGTTGACTATGCTAGAGTTATTTTAGTACTAATCTAATTTTGTACTCTGTTTATTCTCTTCTGTGTTAGTCAGAATCATTATGTGAAATCATTCTTTCCGATTTGTTCCTTTGATTTCGACATAGTTTAATTCAATTTATTTTATTTTGACTTAGTTTATTTAATTGTATTTCAAGCTATTTCATTTCATTTTATTTTGTGAATTTTAGTTTTAAAAAGACTAAAAAATATCATACTACATATTTAGATGTATACACTCAAACTTAGCCATGTTCAATTTATTCGTACATTCTATTCTATATGCACACATGTGATGAATGAAGAACATTTTTAAGTAGAAAAACGTTAGATTAATTGACCCCCTTAAAGTTTTCATGCTTATGATAAGGGAGAAGTAACCAATTTGCACAAAGAGACAGTTGTTGCAGGAATACAAACACAAGAAACTTAATAAATTAATTTAAACCCTGATGAAGATTGGAAGGAAGTTTACTAGAGTATGGAGCAAACCCAGAGTGTTTGAATTATTTGAAAAAATCAATAGGGGAGAAACAGAGTAAGGAGAAAATTAATGTTTGAAGAGTACAAGGAAAATGAAGCTAAATTGCAATCGAAGTTAGCTGCGTTGGCTTCTAAATGGAGCTATCTAGAAAATTTATGGAGTATGAGCAATTACCTAAGTTGTGTCAACGTCTTTGCTTGAAGTACAAGACATCGGTTTCAAGGATCTGCAAATATAATGATGAGCGAAAGATTGTTGGAAATTGGAAATTTTATCTTGATCTAGATCTGATCTCAATCGTGAAGCTCAAGGTCAAGTAGAGGCTGGTTAAGAAAAACACTAAATTTACCAATTTACCAAAGTGTGGAAAATGTGCCACCCTAATTTTGCATTAATCAAAATTCAAGACTAAACATTTATCCACCACATTTCAAATAAAAATAAAATTTAATATTAAAAAAACAGATTCAATTTAAACTGCATATTGAGCATTCAGAGAAAAAATGGGCATTCTCGATAGTTGCACAAGATATTTACTTGTGGGATGGAGAGAGTATAAAATCATGTTTCGGTTGTTCTACAATATAATTTTCAACTTTTGAAATGTTAAAAAAACCTTGAAAGAAGGATCGTCTAAGCTCCAAAGATGGCACTGATCCCAAGTTAAAATGATCAAAAATTCAAGCAACCTTCATTGTATAAAACAATCTTCCACCGCTCACACATGGAGAAAGTGTAAATAATATATCTTTTAATCTACTTTTTATTTAAATACAAGGCAAAAATTTTGTTCATGCTATTTGTTCATGTTATGTCTCAATAAATTTCTTTGATTTAATTAAAACATTGATGATCTAAAGCTTAGGATAAAGACTCAAGGTGCCATGTTCCCCAATCGGATAACTTTGACATGCTCTTCTGATTGAGTGAAATGTTGGGTTGTTGAAATATGCTATCATGGGAATGAAAATGTATATTTCGAACATGGTTGGTGAACTATTTTTATCGATAACAATTCGCTTGAGGATAACTTTCAATTTTTCACATATTTTCGTGATAATCTTATTGAAGGGGAGATCTTTTGATGTGGTGATGGATTAACAACCCTACAACAATAACACATTGTCATATTGCAATATTTGTTCAAGAAATATATGTGTTTTTGCATAATAATCAGCGACCCTCAACATTTATCCTCCAAAATTAAACTAAAAAAATGAACCTTAAGAAAAGAAAAACTCGATCGGTTCGAAATTCATACTAATCGTGGAAGGAAAAGATTTGGCTTGCTCGATGCTTCCACATTACCCTTCAAGTTCAAAAAAAACTGGCATGCTCTATGCTTGCACATGAAATTATAATTAAACCATTTGAATGCACTATGTATGCACAAATGTATTACTATATAACTCTAGAAAATTAAATAGTGAGACAAAAGTTTCATCGTCACCAAGATCAACGGTTGCACTGTTTGGCTTTTTCGATGCTTGCACAGTACCATGCAAGTTTAAAAAAACCGGCATGCTCAATGCTTTCACGTGAAATTATAAGTTCACCAATTGAATGTGCCATGCATGCACATCAATATTACTATATAAGATTAGAAAAGTAAAAAAAAATAGGCAAAAGTTTCATCTTCACCAAGATCAACGTCTCCACCATAAGATGAACCTGAGGACTAATAATATTTCAAAGGTAAATTTTTGAATGCCTCGCCAACTATAACGTCCTTTCATATTCAAATACTTAACTTTGTAGAAACCATTTATTATGTATAACATTCAGATTATAAACGTATATAAGCATTTTCTAACTCAAGATGCTGGACACACTGCATCTTGGTTGCAATGATTCAGCATCGCCGAGGTCTTCTGACTTCAGCTATTTGGAGTAATGTGGATGGGAAAATAGAAGTTGATCTAGGTTTTTCTCCGAGAGAGCTTCAGGTGGCCATGGTGGAATCTAACCGGTGCATTATCAGTCTTATCCTATTCTCCATTATATCTGCATGTATGATGGCGAGGCAGTTCAGCTCGAGCTCTTGCTACCAGTGCTCCAAGGCTATTCATGCCCGAATAGTCGTGGCTCCTTGTTACAGTAGCACTTCCGTGCATCTGACGTGTTAGCGGCAGAGGTACGACATTGTAGGCTTTGGTGGTGGTGCCATTGGAGATTTGGAAACTAAAATTTTGGAAATGTTTGGCTCGCTCGATTCTTGCACAATACCGTGCAAGTTAAAAAAAACTAGTATGCTCAACTCTTTCATGTGAAATTATAAGTTAACCATATGAATGCACCATGCATGCACAATAATATTACTATATAAAAGAAAAAAATTAAAAAATGAGACAAAACTATCATCTTCACCAAAATCACTCTATGTACCGTCTTCACCATCTGATGAGCCTGAGCTTTAATAATCTTTCAAAGGTAAGTTTTTGAATTCATCACCAACAACAACATCCTTTAACATTCAAATTCTTCAATATGGAGCAACCATTTATTATGTATAAAATTAATTTTTTTCAACATACATAAGCAATTTCTAACTCGAGAAGATCGAGACACTGCATCATGGTTACAATGACTCGGAATCGCTGAGGTCTTATGCGTGATATGGATGGGCTAATAGGAGTTGATCTAGGTTCTGCAAGAGGGAGTTGTTGGTGGCCACAGTGGAATTGAGCCAGTGCATCATCACCCTTTTCTTCCTCTCCTTTATTTCTGTCTACACGGTGGTGAGGAAGTTCAACTTGAGCTCCTATCGTTAATGATCCAAGACAGTTCCATGACCGAACAGTCGTGGCTCCATGTTGCACTAGCACTTACGTGTGCCCTACGTGAGTGACGTAATCCTGTTAGCGGTAAAGGTACGACATAGTAGGCTTCAATGGTGGCACCATTGGAGATTTTGAAACTAAAACTTTGGAAATATTTTACTGGCTCGATTTTTGCACAATACTGTGCAAGTTTAAAAAACTAGCATGATCGATTCTTGCACGTAAAATTATAAGTTAAACATTTGAATGAACCATGCATGCATAACAATATTACAATATAACAGTAAAAAATTAAAATTGAGACAAAACTTTCATCTTCACCGAGATCATCGTATGCAATGTCTTCATCATCTGATGAGCCTGAGGACTAATAATCTTTCAAAAGTAAACTTTTTAATGCCTTAAAAACTATAACTTACTTTCACATTCAAGTACTTGAATTTTGAGCAACAATTTATTATGTTTATCATTTAGATTATCAATGTACATAAGCATTTTCTAACTCGAGATACTCGAGACACTACATCATAATTGCAATGAATCAGCGTCGCTGAGGTCTTCTGGCTTCAGCTATTGTGCGTGATGTGGATGGACAATAGGAGCTGATCCAGTTTTCCGGCCGAAACAGTGGAATCGAGCCAGTGCGCTATCCGTCTCTTCCTCATCTCATTTACTTTTGCATGTACTTCGGCGAGGCTGTTCAGCTTGAGCTCCTGCTGCTAGTATTCCAAGGCAATTTCGTGCCCTAACAGTCGTGGCTCCTTGCCGAGGTAACATTTTCGCGCATCCGACGTGATTGACGTCACCATGTTAGCGTCAAAGGTACGACATAGAAGGCTTTGTTGGTGGCTCCATTGGAGATTTTGAAAAAAAAAAACTTTTCAAATATTTGGCTTGTTCAATGGTTACACAGTACCGTTCAAGTTAAAAAAATATTGGAATACTCGATGCTTGCACGTGAAATTATAAGTTAACCATCTTGCATGCACAACAATATTACTATATAAGATTAGAAAACTAAAAAAATGAGACCAAAGTTTCATCTTCACTAAGACCATCGTATGCACCATCTCCACCATCTGATGAACATGAGGACTAATAATCATTCAAAGATAAATTTTCAATGCCTCACCAACTACAACGTACTTTCACATTCAAATACTTAAGTTTGGAGCAACCATTTATTATTTCTAACATTTAGATTATCAACTTAGATAAGCATTTTCTAACTCGAGATGCTCGAGACACCGCATCATGGTTGCAATGACTCGGCAGCGCTGAGGTCTTCTGGCTTCAGCTATTGTACGTGATATGGATGCGCCAATAGGAGCTAATCCAAGCTTTCCCGAAGAGAGTTGTCAGCGGCCACGATGGAATCTATCCAGTGCATCATAAACATTTTCCTATTTTCCTTTATTTATGCATGTAGAGCAGCGAGTAAGTTCAGCTCGAGCTTCTGCTGTAAGTTCTCCAAGGAAATTACGTGCCCGAACAGCTGTTTCTCCTTATTGCGGTAATACTTCCGCGAATTCGACATGAGTGACGTCGTCATGTTAGCAGCAGTTGTATGGCATAGTAGGCTTTGGTGGTGGTACCATTGGATATTTGGAAACTAAAATTTTGGAAATATTTGGCTCGCTCGATTTTTGCACAATACCTTGCAAGTTTAAAAAACTAGCATTCTCAATTCTTGTACGTGAAATTATAAGTTAACAATTTTAATGCACCATGGATGCACAACAATATTACTATCTAACAGTACAAAACTAAAAAAATGAGACAACTTTCATCATCACCAAGATCTTCGTATGTACCGCCTTCACCATCTGATGAGCCTGAGTTTTAATAATCTTTCAAATGTAAATTTTTTAATTCCTCACTAACAACAATTTCCTTTAACATTCAAATGATTAAGTTTGGAGCAACCTTTTATTATGTTTAACATTAATTGTTTCAAGGAACATAAGCAACTTCTAACTTGAGAAGCTCGAGACATTGCATCATGGTTGCAATGACTCGGCATCGTCGTGGTATTATGGCTTCAACAATTGTGCATGATATGTATGGGCCAATAGGAGTTCATCTAGGTTCTACCAGAGGGAGTTGTCTTCTTCCACGGTGGAATCGAGCCAGTGTACTATTAGCCTTTACCTCTTCTCCTTTATTTTTGCATGTACGTCAGCGAGGCAGTTCAGCTTAAGCTCATGCTACTAGTGCTCCAAGGTAATTCTGATCCCGAACAGTCGTGGCTCCTTACTATGGTAACACTTCTGTGCGTCCGACGTGACTGACGCCGTCTTATTAGCAGTAAAGGTACGACATATTAGGCTTTGGTGGTAGCATCATGAGAAATTTGGAAACAAAAGCTTTTGAAATATTTGGCTTGTTCGATGCTTGCACAGTACCGTTTAAGTTAAAAAATATTGGAATGCTCGATGCTTGCACTTGAAATTATTGGTTAACCATTTGAATGCACCCTGCATGCATAATAATATTACTATATAAGATTAGAAAACTAAACAAATGAGACAAAAGTTTCATCTTCACAAAGATCATTGTATGCACCGTCACCACTATCTGATGAACCTGAGGACTAGTAATCATTCAAAGGTAAATTTTATAATGTCTCGCCAACTACAACGTCCTTTCACATTAAAATACTTAAGTTTGGAGCAACCATTTATTATTTCTAACATTTAGATTATCAATGTAGATACGCATTTTCTAACTCGAGATGCTCGAGACAGTGCATCATGGTTGCAATGACTCGGCGTCACAGAGGTCTTCTAGCTTCAACTATTGTGCATGATATGGATGGGCCAATAATAGCTGATCTAGGATCTGCCGAAGGGAGCTGTCAGCGGCCACGGTGGAATCGGTCCAGTGCATCATCAACATTTTCCTCTTCTCCTTTATTCCTGCATGTATAGTGGTGAGTAAATTCAGCTCAAACTTTCGCTGCTAGTGCTCCAAGGCAATTTCGTTCCCAAACAACCGTGGTTGCTTGCTGGGGTAACACTTCTACGTGTCCGACATGAGTGACGTCATCATGTTAGTGGTATAGGTACGACATAGTAGGCTTTGGTGGAAACTAAAACTTTGGAAATATTTGGATCGCTAGATTCTTGCACAATAACGTGAAAGTTAAAAAAACTAGCATGCTCAATTCTTGCATGTGAAATTTTAAGTTAACTATTTTAATGCATCATACATGCACAACAATATTAATATATAGCAGTATAAAAATAAAATAAAATGAGGCAAAACTTTCATCTTCACCAAGATCATCGTATGTACCATCTTCACCATCTGATAAGCCTGAGTTTTAATAATCTTTCAAAGGTAAAATTTTGAACGAGTCACCAACAACAACATCTTTTAACATTCGAATGCTTATATTTGGGAAACCATTTATTATGTTTAACATTAATTGTTTC
Organism: Rubia tinctorum; assembly: GCA_032355605.1. Classification (NCBI taxonomy): domain Eukaryota; kingdom Viridiplantae; phylum Streptophyta; class Magnoliopsida; order Gentianales; family Rubiaceae; genus Rubia; species Rubia tinctorum. The sequence goes on along the minus strand of JAULKM010125096.1, from coordinate 17,165 downwards.
AACGTACATAAACATTTTCTAACTCGAGAAGTTTGAGACTCAGCATCATGGTTGCAATGAATCGGCATCGTCGAGGTCTTATGGTTTTAACAATTGTGCATGACATTGATGGGACAATAGGATTTGATCCAGGTTCTGCCAGAGGTAGCTACCGGCTGCGACGATGGAATCGAGTCAGTTCATCACCAGCATTTTCCTCTTGTCCTTATTTTTGCATGCACGGCGGCGAGGAAGTTCAACTTGAGCTCCTGCTATTAATGCTCCAAGGTAATTCCATAGCTGAACAGTTGTGGCTCCTTGTTGCGGTAGCACTTACGCAAGCCCGAAGTGAGTGATGTAATCATGTTAGTGGTAGAGGTACGACATAGCAGGCTTCGATGGTAGCACCATTGGAGATTTTGAAACTAAAAATTTGGAAATATTTGGCTCGCTCGATTCTTGCACAATATTGTGCAAGTTAAAAAATAGCATGCTTGATTCTTGCACATAAAATTATAAGTTAACCATTTGAATGCACCATGTATGCACAACAATATTTCTACATAACAGTACATTTTTTTTTATAAAAAACGAGACAAAACTTTCATCTTCACCAAGATCATCGTATGCAACGTCTTCACCATCTGATGAGCCTGAGGACTAATAATCTTTCAAAAGTAAATTTTGTATTGCCTCACAAACTGTAACGTCCTTTCACATTCAAATACTTGAGTTTGGAGTAACCATTTATTATGGCTAACATTTAGATTATAAATTTTCATAAGAATTTGCTAAATCAAGATGCTTGAGACACTGCATTATGGTTGAAATGAATCAACATCGCTGAGGTCTTCTTGCTTCAGCTATTGTGCGTGATGTGGATAGAAAATAGGTGCTGATCCAGGTTCTGTCGGGGAAGTTTTCGGCAATCACAGTGGAATTGAACAAGTGCATAAAAAACCTTTTCCTCCTCTCTTTTATTTTTGCATGTACGTCATCAAGAGATTTTAGCTTGAACTCCTGCTGCTAGTGCTCCAAAGCAATTCCGTGTCCGAACAGCCGTGGTTCCTTGCAGCAGTAACACTTCCATGTATCTGACGTGACTAATGTCGTCATGTTAGCGGCAAAGGTATGACATAGTAGGCTTTGGTGATGGCGCTATTGGATATTTGGAAACAAAATCTTTTGAAATCTTTGGCTTGTTCGATGCTTGCACAGTACTGTTCAAGTTAAAAAAAATACTGGAATGCTCGATGCTTGCACGTGAATTTATAAGTTAACCATTCGAATGCACCATACATGCACATCAATATTACTATATAGAATTTGAAAACTAAAAAATGAGACAAAATTTTCATCTTCACTAAGATCATCATATGCACCGTCTCCACCAACTGATAAAACCGAGGACTAATAATCTCTCAAGGGTAAAATTTACAATGCCTCACCAACTACAACATCCTTTCACATTAAAATACTTAAGTTTGGAGCAACCATTTATTATTTATAACATTTAAATTATCAATGTAGATAAGCATTTTCAAACTCGAGATTCTCGAAACACTGCATCATGGTTGCAATTACTCGGCGTCGCTGAGGTCTTCTGGCTTCAGCTATTGTTCATGATTTGGATGGCCCAATAAGAGCTGATCCTTGTTCTATAGGAGGGAGATGTCCGCGGCCACAGTGGAATCGAGCTTGTGCATCATCAGCCTTTTCCTCTTCTCTATTATTTCTGCATGTATAGCGGCGAGTCAGTTCAGCTCGAGCTTCTGCAACTACTGTTCCAAGGAAACTCTGTGCCCGAACAGTTGTGGCTCCTTATTGCGGACACACTTATACGCGTCCGACATGAGTGACGTCATCGTTTTAGCGGTAGAGGTAAGGCATAGTAGGCTTTGTTAGTGGTGCCATTATATTTTTGGAAACTAAAACTTTCGAAATATTTGGCTCGCTCGATTCTTGCACAATACCGTGCAAGTTTTAAAAATAGCATGCTCAATTCTTGCACTTGAAATTATAACTTAACCATTTGAATGCACCATGCATGCACAACAATATTACTATATACCAATTAAAAAAATGAGACAAAACTTACATCATCACCAAGATCATCGTATGTACCGTCTTCACCATCTGATGAGCCTGAGTTTTAATAATCTTTCAAAGGTAAATTTTTGAATTCATGACCAACATTTAAAATGCTTAAGTTTGGATCAACCATTTATTATGTTTAACATTAATTTTTTTCAATGTACATAAGCATTTTCTAAGTCGAGAAGCTCGAGACACTGCATCATGGTTGCAATGACTTGGCATCGTCGAGGTCTTATGGCTTCAAAAATTCTGTGTGATATGGATGGGCAAATAGGAGTTGATCCAGGATCTGTCGGAGGGAGCTATTGGCGGCCACAGTGGAATTGAGCCAGTGCATCATCTGTCTTTTCCTTTTATCCTTTATTTCTGCATGTACGGCGGCGAGGAAGTTCAACTTGAGCTCCTGTTGTTAATAATCCAAGATGATTCCATGACCGAACAGTCGTGGCTCCTTGCTCTAGTAGCACTTACGCGCGCCCTACGTGAGTGACGTAATCGTGTTAGCAGTAGAGGTACGACATAGTAGGCTTCGATGGTGGCACTATTGGATATTTGAAACTAAAACTTGGAAAATATTTGGCTCGCTCGATTCTTGCAATATAATGTGCAAGTTAAAATAATTAGCATGTTCGATTCTTACACGTAAAATTATAAGTTAACCATTTGAATACACCATGCATGCACAACAATATTACAATATAACAGTACAAAAATAAATAAAAATGAGACAAAACTTTCATTTTCACCAAACTCATCGTATGCAATGTCTTCACCATCTGATGAGACTGAGGACTAATAATCTTTCAAAAGTAAAATTTTAATGCCTAAAAAACTATAACGTACTTTCACATTAAAATGCTCGAGTTTGGAGAAACCATTTATCATGTATAGAATTTAGATTATCAATGTACATAAGCATTTAGTAACTCGATATGCCCAAGACACTGCATCATGGTTGCAATAAATCAGCGCCACTGAGGTCTTTTGGCTTCAGATATTTTACGTGATGTGAATGGACATTAGAAGCTGATACAATTTTTGCCGTAGGGAGTTGCCGGTGGAATCGAGCCAGTGCATCATCATCTTTTTCCTCTTCTCCTTTATTTTTGCATGTACGTCAACGAGGCAGTTCAGCTTGAGCTCCTGCTTCTAGTACTCTAAGGCGATTCCGTGCCCGAACAGCCGTAGCTCCTTATGGCGGTAACACTTCTGCGCGTCCGACATGATTGACGTCGTCATATTAGTAGCAAAGGTACGACATAATTGGCTTTTGTGGTTGTGCCATTGAGATTTGGAAACAATTATTTTTTGAAATATTTGGCTTTTTCAATCCTCGCACAGTACCGTTCAGGTTAAAAAATATTGGAATACTCGATGCTTGCACGTGAAATTATAAGTTAACCATTTGAATGCTCAATGCATGCACAACAATATTACTATATAAGATTAGAAAACTAAAAAATGAGACAAAAGTTTCATCTTCACTAAGATTATCGTATTCACCGTCTCCACCATCTAATAAACCTAACAACTAAAAATCTTTCAAAGGTAAATTTTACAATGCCTCACTAACTACAACATGATTTCACATTCAAATACTTAAGTTTTGAGCAACTATTTATTATTTCTAACATTTAGATTATCAACGTTATTAAGCATTTTCTAACTCGAGATACTCAAAACAGTACATCGTGGTTGCAATGACTCGGTGTCGCTGAGGTCTTCTAGCTTAAGCTATTGTGCGTGACGTGGATGTGCCAATAATAACTGATCTAGGTTTTACTGGAGGGAACTTTCTGTGGCCACTTTGGAATCGTACCAGGGTATCATCCGCCTTTTTTCTTCTCCTTTATTTCTGCATGTATAGCGACAAGTCAGTTCAGCTCAAGTTTCTGCTTCTAGTGCTGAAGGCGATTCCGTGTATGAATAACCGTGGCTCCTTGCCGCGATAACACTCCCGCTCATCCAAAAAGAGCGACGTTGTCGTGTTAGCGGCAGAGGTATGACATATTAGGTTTTGGTGGTGGCGTCATTGGAGATTTGGAAACAAAAGTTTAATCTTCACCAAGATCATCGTATGAGCCGTCTTCTCCATTTGATGAATCTGAGGACTAATAATCTTTCAAAGGTAAATTTTTGAATGCCTCACCAACTACAACGTCCTTTCACATTCAAATACTTAAGTTTGGAGCAGCCATTTATTATATCGAACATTTGTTGTTACAACTTACATAAGCATTTTCTAATTGGAGATGATCGAGAAACTGCATCATAGTTGCAATGATTCAGCCTTGCCAAGGTCTTTTGGCTTTAGCTACTTCGCATGATATGGATGGGCCAGCAGAATGTGATCAAGGTTTGGCAGGAGGGAGCTAGCAGCAGCCACGGTGGAATTGAGCCCATGTATCATCAGTCTATTCCTCTTTTCTTTTGATTTTGCATGTACGACGGTGATGATGTTCCTCTCAATTTCCTACTACTAGTGCTCCAGGGTGATGTCGTGCCCGAACAGAGATGGCTCCCTACCACACTAGCGCTTTTGGGTGTCCGACGTGAGTGACGTTGAAGTGTTAGCGGTAAAGGTATGACATAGTAGGCTTTAATGGTGATGTCATTGGAGATTTGTAATATAATGAAAACTAAAACTTGATTTATTCATTTTATTTCGACAGAATTTAATTGAATTTATTTCAATTCGAATTAATTTAATCCATTTTATTTCAAGTTATTCAATTTTAGTTGGTTTTTTAATTTTTAATTTATAAAAGACTAAACTATAACATATTACATATTCAGATATATACACTCAAATTTAGTCATGTTCAATTTAGCCATACATTCTAATTTGTATGCACACGTGTAATGAATGAAAAATGTTTTTTAAGTATAAGAACATAAGAATATATTACCCCCTAAAGTGTGCACTCTTATTGTTGTTGATAAGGGAGAAGTAACCAATTTGTACAAAGAGAAAGTAGTTGCAGGAATACAAAACAAGAAACTTCACAAATCAATTTTCATCCTGATGGAGATTGGAAGGAAGTTGAGTAGAGTCTAGAGCTAACCCAGAGTGTTTGAATTTGGTGAAAACCCCGGCGGGAAAGAACAAATTAAGGAGAAAACTATTGGTCGAAGAATTCAAGGAAAATAAATCTAAATTGCTAGCAAAGTTAGCCGTGTTGGCTTCTGAATGGAGCTATTCGAAACTGTTATAGTGTATGAGAAGATACCTATATTGTGGCAAAGCCTTTGTTTGAAGGAAAAGACGTCAGTTTCAAGGATAGGCAAAGAAGAAAATGAGAGAAAGATTGTTGGAAGTTGGCGAATTTCATTTTGACCTAGATCTAATCTTAAGCTTGAATTCAAGTAGAGGTTGGTCAATAAAAACACTACATCAACCAATCTACAAAAGTGCGGAAAATATTCTGCCCCTAAATGTGCATTAATATGATAGTGAGAATCAACATTTGTTCACCAAATTTCAAAGAAAAAGAAAAACTTAACATTAGAAAAACTCATTCTGTTTAAATTGCACATTGAGCATGCAATGAAAATATTGGCGCGCTTGATGCTTACACATGATATTTAATTGTGGGCATGAGAGAGTATGACAATATGTTTTAGTTGTTCTATAATATCATTTTGAACTTTGAAATATTGAAGAAAAAATCCTAAAGATGGATCAACTCAAATCCAAGGACGGTGATGTTCCTAAGTAAAAATGATCTAAAGTTGAAGAAACCTTCACTTTAAAAAAAATCCTCAACCGCTAGACAGGGCGATGTCGTGCCCAAACAACCATGGCTTCTTTCTGTGGTAGCGCTTTCAGGTGCCCGGCGTGAGTGACTTCATCGTGTTAGTGGCAGAGGTACGATATAGTAGGCTTCAATGGTGGTGCTATATGAGATTTGGAGATATCGAATTGAAATGGAACTATTATATTGTGAGAAGTCCGCCCAAGCAAGTATTTATAAGGGTTGGGGAGGGAGGTTTTGGGAAGGGTGACTCAATTTCGTAATCACGATAACCACATTTTTCTAGTATTATAAAAACTAAAACTTGATTTATTCATTTGATTTTTACATTGTTTGATTCAATTTATTTCATTTTAACTTACTTAGTTCAATTCATTTCAAGTTATTTAATTTCTGTTGATTTTTTAAATTTTAATTAGTAAAAGACTAAACTATAACATATACTACATATTTAGACATATACACTCAAATTTATTCATGATCAATTTAGTCATACATTCTATTCTATATGCACACGCGTAATGAATGAAAAACGTGTTTTAAGTCGAAGAACATTAGAAAAATTAGGCCCCCTAAAGTGTGCACACTTATGATTATTGATAAGGGAGAAGTAATCAATTTGCATAAAGAGGCAGTTGTTGAAGAAATACAAAAGCAAGAAACTTAACAAATAAATTTTCAAACTGATGGAGATTGGGAGGCAGCTGAGCAGAGCCTGGAGTAAACCCAACAAATTTTAATTCAGAGAAAAACTGGCGAGGAAGAAACTAAGTAGGGAGAAAACTTATGGTTGAAGAGTTTTGGGGAAAATGAAGCTAAATTGCAAGTAAAGTTAGCCACGTTGGATTCTGAATGGAACTATTTGGAACTGTAATAGAGTTTGAGCGAATACCTAAGGTGTGTCAAGGCCTTTTTTTGGACAAGATGTCGGTTTCAAGGATCTGCAAAGAAGAAGGTGAGAGAAACATTGTTGAAAGTCGGCGAATTTTATCTTGATCTAGATCTGATCATAATCATGAAGCTCAAGGTCAAGTAGTAGCTAGTCAATAAAAACTCTTCATTAACCAATTTACCAAAGTGCGAAAAATGTGCCTCCCATAATGGTTCATTAATCTGACAACGAGACTAAATATTTATTCTCCACATGACAAAGAATTACAAAAATTTAATATTAGAAGAAAATAATGTTCGGTTTTGATTGCAAATTGAGCATAAAAACAAAATAAAATTGGCATGCTCGATGGTTGCACAAGATATTTAATTATGGGATGGAGAGATTATAAAAAAATTGGTTGTTTAACAATATCATTTTGAACTTTTGAAATGTTGAAAAAACCGAAAAAAAGGATCAACTCAGCTCCAAATATGACAATCATCGCAAGTAAAAAAATATCAAAGGTTCAAGCAATCTTCAATTTATAAAACAACCTTCCACCACTCAGATACGGAGAAAGTGGTAAATATACATTTTTTTAATCAAAATTTTATTAATACAGAGGGCAAAATTTTGGTCATGTTATTTTCTCATGTTATATCTCAATAAATTTCTTTGATTCAATTAAAACTCAGATGATCCCAAAGGATTTTTGGATAGCGACCAAAGGTGCCCTGTTCCCAAACCCAAAAACTTTGGCATGCTCTTTTGGTTGAGAGAATGTTGGCTGGTTGAAATATCCTATCACGGGAATGGAAAATTATATTTAGAACATGGTTGGAGAACATTTTTTTATCGATAACAATTTGCTTGACACTAGTGTTGGAAGGGCCTATTAAAGCCGGTTCTATCGGCAATTTAAAGACACTTTATAAGTGCCTGTAATGGTTCTGCCTTTAATCAATCTGAAAAGAAGGCGGTTCCGAGAACTGCATTTAAAAATCGCCAACGAAGGCAGTTAAAAACTACCTTTAATTAAAGGCTTGAACCGTCTTTAATTTGTTTCCAAACTCAAAAACCACGGTCATTACATCGTACCTCACATAAGTTTTTGATCTCATAAAGGCTCCACATTCTGAAGTTGGAAATTAGCAATAGCCATGTTTCAAATCTTTGTAAAATGAAATGTAATTTCCGAATTCATGTCGCATTTCCGGTCTCTATCTGTAAATTTTTGGATGAGCAGTTTTTTCCCAAAATTATTTTCCGAGTTCAGAAATTCATTCGTGTTGCATGTTTTCGAGTTCGAGAAATATATTCTGACAAATGGGATATGGAAATCAAAGAGACAAAAATACATTCTTGACTCTGAAATACAATCTGGTATTTTGGTATATATATTTTTCCTTAATATTCCCTGCACAAAACAGTCTGGATACACATCCACAATTTAAAAATAATACACGATAGAATCTTTTCCCTAAACAAAAATCTATAGATAATGCTAACAAAGAAATAATCTGTAGATAGGAGTAGAAATTACTACAAATCTATTTTATCATTTCTATGGTTCGATGTTTATCTACCATGAGTGTCCCTACTAATATTGGGATTCCCAGTCTTGCTAACCAATTGAGAATTAGATATCGAGCCAATGTATTCCGCTCAATGTTGATCTCATCTTGCAAGTAGGGTTTCCAATATTTTTTGAAAATCCTTAAATAACATTATTGTATTATATATTTGGCAAGGTTTAGTTAGAAATATGACCACGAACCATTGTACACTTACTTTGTCAAGTTCAAGTACATCTTCTTGCTGGATTTTGTCGATGCACTAAGTCGCGTATAACATGATGTAATAGTCGCACTCCCAAGTTTGGGTCCTTTTCTTGTACTATATGTAAGAAACATAAATTATTAAGACTATTGCACCAATAAGTATTGTAGATTGGAAATTAACACACTAGTAAACCATCATGATTTCAACCACTTGAAATGAACAATATGTTTCCTCACTATTTTCCTTCATTGAAGATTCCAAAATCTAAACGAATGCATCAGATGGTTGGAAGTGGAGGGGATCCAACCAATACACTCTCTTCTTTGCGGGGACTATCAATATAAATCTCCAATGTTCCCTGAATAAGAAAATTTAAATATTATTAGCAATATGCGGAAATGATGTTCGTAAAGAAAATGAGCATGGTAAATAACCTCTCGATGTATGGCGCAGTGAAAATCATCTCATCCTTTTTGCTTAGGCATTTGCAAATGTAGTCGATCCTCTCTTATTTTGTACAACCAATTTCTTGTATCATTACCGGGAACATGTATCCAATCCATCCCTTCTTTTAATTACTGGTAAAAAACATGTACCTAGACAATTTCATAGTAAGTATTATTTGTAATAATGGTTATTGTAATTGAAATTGAATTTAGAAATAAAATTCATAAAATCACTCACAAGGCGTAGATCGACATCATCACTTGATTAACTTGCTCAAATCTCCATAGGTCTTCAAAGTCACACCATAATGCCATGATTTCACGTTTGCATCTGAATACACACTCATTTCCCAAAAATGCATATGTTGAGCTTTGATCATGGGGTTGTAGCATGTTATAAAGGACACGTACAAAGCCAGGTGCATCTCGAGAGACTTGTACTCTTACCAATAGAGGTCTAACCCTAGTTGGTGTTGTTGGCACAGATTTTGAAGTCAGTTTCACATGTTTTGGTGTTTTCTTCACCAGGATTGGTAACCTCATACTTACGATCTGACTATTGCTAACCTCATGATATTTTACTACATCATGGAGGGTAGAAAGATAAACCCCGGCTTCACCATCATCTCAGTCATGTTGAAGGCCACACGGACGAAGAAGAAAGATCTTCCCCATGGTGATTTGATAGCCACCATGCTAAAAAAGGTAGGCTTAATTCCTAAGGATAAAGCTCTGCAAATGGAATACTATGACAAGAGTTGGTTCGAACACAAAGGGATCCATCAAGGCTTTAGCGATAACTAGTTCTTCCGTCCCATACCCGGAAAAAAAGCTAAGATTGTTAAGAGAGCTCGCGAAGCGGAAGCATGAATGGATGAGTCATCTAGATCATGTAAGTGATAAATAGTTTAATTTATTAAAGTCAATTAATTACAATATATCAATTTATTGATCAATATTGAATGATAGATACAAGCAGCGGTTGGAAGGCTGGTTGAGCAAGTACTTCGACTGCATGCGTGCGGATATAACCGAGACGCACGATATGTTGACCCATGCTCATTCCCACCATGTCCTGTTCATGGAAGCCCAAGGCATCTATTTGGAGTTGAGCAAAGATTAAGAGCCTCCTAACTTTGATTCGGTTATCTCAGAGAGTGAAGATGATGACGGTGGTGATAATGATCATAGCGGGAATGACGGGAATGTTGATCAAGCATTGAAGAAAACATTGTTGACCAAGATGAGGAGGAAGAATCTCGCATTGTTATAATGCTAGAGTAGGAGAATTTCAAAAATATATGGACGTCTTGTGGTTGTTGGATATTTTTGTCTACGCTTTAGATGTTGGATTGACAATTTTCTGGTTTTAATTGTTTGTAGTTTCATATTTTGTATGTTAAAAGTCTTAATACTCACATGTTTGACTAATAATTGCATGACATTTGATAACTAGGATGGTTTTTTCTTGACTGAGCTATGGATGTTGAATTGTCAATTCAATTTATTTTACTTGTTTGATGGATGTATTCAGTTCTAAAAATGGTGAGCCTATGAGGATAAATGTTGTTCACGTGTGAAATTAACCTGAAAACGAGATCATTTTCCGAGCTCGAAAAACGGCCTTGCCTTTGTGTTTATGGGTCAGCTATCTTTCCGAGCTTAGAAATTTTTCATTGGTTTAATACCAATTGGTACTTAATAGTTTCTTAGCCCGGAAATAAAGTTTCTGAGCTCAGAAAGATTTCACTGGTTTAATACCAATAGGTACTTAATAGTCCGAGCTCGCAAATACAGTTTCCGAGCTCGTGTCCCATTTCTGAACATATTCTGGAAAATTCAAAGCGCCCCTTTTTGCTAAAAAAAATATTTTTGAACTCGGAAACTAGTTGTGACTGTAATGTAAAGAGACAAATTAAACATCCAAACTCGAAAAGGTCGATGAATATAATGCATAAAATCGTTATAATGCATCAAGTAAGAAGGGGAAGTTATTAGATACCTATATTATTGACTTTGATGAGTACTTAGCTCTAGGGTTGGCATATCCCCTAAAACCATTTAGTGAACAACATGTTGAGAATTTGCTCTAACGTAATGAAAAAATGGTTTTTGATTTGAATTGCCAATTCTATGCTAATTTTCGGGAGGTGGGTAATGGGCATTACGGTACCAGGATTGGGGGAATTGATGTCTCTATAAGTCAATGGATTAATAATAAGATATTAGACTGCCCATACAAATACCTAGAAATTGTTTTTCCGAAGGAACTTGATGAATTGTTGGATGATTGCTACCATCGAGAGAAGTGGCCACGAGAGGTTGATTACCCCTACATTGACCCTGTGGAGTGTAGAATGAGGTACTTCAATCATAATAGAATGGATTTGGAAAAATCCGAAAGCTTCGATCTAACCCTTTTACCCATTGACCAACATACTACATATAAGATCATTAATAGGAGTTTGGTCCCCTCAGGCGGACATTTGACCAATCCTAATTACACTACCCTTATGCTATTCTATTTAATCATGGAGGGTCAAAAAGTAAACCCCGGGACAGTGATTTTAAGGCACATGTTGCATTTTACAACATCGAAGAAGGTGTTGACTCGCTTACTGTATGGGAGTTTAATCACTCTCATTTGAAGAGTGTTGGGGGTGGTGTTGGAAGAGGGGGGGGGGGGGACGGGCCCAAGTAATTTTATAA
>JAULKM010125087.1:0-20296 GCA_032355605.1 Rubia tinctorum | reverse complement strand
CGATGGGCGGCGGCGAGGGCTGGGGTGGGGTGGTGGCAGAAGGCTGGGGTGGGGTGGTGGCAGAGGGTGGGGGCTGGTGGTGGCGGGCAGGAAGGAGGAATAAGAAGAGGTGGACATTTTTTTGAATTTTTTTAAAGAGGGGTAAAATGAGAAAAATAATTCAGTTCATGCTGGATCCATTTGGCCAATGCCGGAATTAGGGAGTTTGGTTATATCAACATAAATTTTATGAAAGTTAAGGTTATTGGCACATGCAATAATTAGTTAAGGTTAAATTGACAATTTCTGAGATTGCAGGGTTATATTAGCACTTTCATCCTCAAGTTAGAGTTATAAATGTATTTATTCATTAATTTTTTATGCAAAATTATTATATGTAGTTAGAGATATTGATGGTCAAACGTAATCATTGAAAATTGTGAAAAAATAAATGTGTCATTTTTGTTGAAATGGATGGAACGTTTGGAAAAGAAAAATATATTGTACTTTTGTTTAATAAAGTCTACTAAGACGGAAGGAAGAATGATTAGCTACCAAGTAATTTCGCTCAAGTTATCTTAGCTGTGCCACTTCACAGAACAAATTTGTTGCCGTCTATGAATTTGTTGGACCACTTTTACACGTTTGTTTGATTAATAAGTCAGCAAAATAACGTGCATTTCTTCTTTGTGCATAAATCTCTCTGCCCCACAAAAAAATGTGTATTGTAATATTCTCGTAAGTATAATTTTCTAATATTTTTACATAAATAAAAAGTTTCCGTTTCCAACTTTTACAATCTCTCACCTGCATGTGGAGTTTTATAATTTTCTTGTAATTAATAATTATATGCCACCTCTTATAGGTACAGAGCAAAAAAAGGTAGATGGCAGGTGATGATAGGAAAAATATATATATATCACCATTTTTCATGTATTGAAGGGGCTAGTGAAAAGAAATTTCAAAAATACTCTCAATAAATTACTTAATTTTCTTCCCGGTGCTGGTGGGGCTGGAATGATTCCACCCTTGATGTCTTACAGATAATGATACTCCCATCCACCGATTTTAAATTGTACAACAATCATTATCACTCTATTCAAGAAATATAGTTGACCGTTAATAATGTTCACCTACGTATAAAAATGATAAATAAAAAGTTAATATTTAGAAACTGGTTGTTACAACGAATTCAATGATATCACATATGATAATATTGTTACTTATATGTCCATTCAAATGGAGAATAGTGTCAAAAAAAATAAGTGTGCAGTTTAAATTAGGACGGAGGGAGTACTCCGTCCTAGTTTAAACGAAAAACGGAGGGAGTACTCCGACCTTAGATTGATCAGATAGAGAATAAATGAAAAAGAGATTAAAGGAAAGTCCGTCTTTCCATAAGTTTATGGAAATACGAGGTTCAATTAGAATAATAAAAGGTAAAAGGTCTAAGTTGCAATACTAAAAATTTATTATGCAAAATGTAGTGGTTATAAAGTTTATACTCCGATTCATGCAACTCGAAAATTTTATCTTCATTTCTTCTAATTTACACTTTAAACCTAGATTTTTGCATGACTTATGGAAAGACCATCTTTCAAGAAACAAACTCTTAAAAAAATCCCTTTTAAATGACACATATTTCTTAAAAAGAAATTCAGATCTCATATTGACACATATTTCTTATCTAAAAGGTGCGTGAATTTAGCTTTCCAATTTATAATCAGATCTCATATTATTTGATAAACTATATTGCATATCGTATATTGATTAAACAGAAAAAATAAATTATGCGAGGAAATTGACTATGTGGGAGTGAGACACCAGTAAAGTTCTGACATGTAACAAGTGAATGTATAAAAACTTTTAAAAATACATATAACTAAATTCTGATCCCATACACTTGCCACATATTAAAATTTTATTGGCCGCTCACTTCACATAAAATTCTCCGTTGATTAAAAAATAGTAATTATGAAGCATACAAAATTGATGCGTTTCGGCCGTCTTTCTTTTTCTCTTTTCCTAACGTCTACCCTGACGTCCCACGATAATTTCATACATACTTTTTGTTTGTTCAATTAATTAGGCAAGATTGGCGGGTTGGATAAATCGCATAGATTAGGACACAAAGTTGGTATAGGTTTCATTTTTCACATTTTAACACATACTTTACCTAGCTAAATCTATGCATTCAATACCACTCAAGTAATTACTTTTGTGCGCTCAAAATTATGAAATGAACAAAAATAAATAGGTTATAGCATATAGAATTAGAAAAAAGGAATACTCTCTCTGCCCCAGCTGAAATTGCAATCTTGTTTTTTGAACACCATTCTCTATCAAAATTTAATCACATATTTGAATAGATATATAAAAAATAATACTATCGTATATGGTATTTTTCAATTCATCGTAATAATTAGTATCTAAATATCATTTTTTTGCCGTTATTATACGTAGATAAACATATTAACGGTCAAACGTGTCTTTTGAACAACGTGCAAAAAACAGTAATGCAAGTCTAGTTGGGACGGAGAGAGTAATAAATGGACACCTAAATTTATTTATTATCTTCGCTACTAGGAAGGTTTCAAACGTGCCTTTTTGGAAGAGAAGGAAAAAAGAAAGAAAACATGTTTAACGTGTTCTTACTTGCAAATTGTTAGGTATGATGTAGTCTAGTATTGAACCTAATTACCCTTTTTAGGTGAAAATGTAGATGAGTTTTAAATGAATGAAGTAGGAAATTAAATTAGGCGGGGGTAAATGGTTAGGAAGGGTTTCCTAAAATTTGTATCAAGTGGAGAAAATAGTTAATAGACTAATAGTAGTGTCAATTTTTACCATCTTAAGTTGTTTTGAATGTCACGCCTGAAACTTGCTTCTATAGTACTACATTGAACGAGTCTTGTATAAACGAGTTTTTGTCGGAGAAATTTTACATACAAATTGTGTTCTTACGAAATTTATTAACTTAAACATGAGAGACATAATCAAAAAATTATATGTTAATAAAAGTTGTATGTTAAAGTGTTGGACAAGTCAGATTCTGCCACATTTTTTACAAATCATTCATTTCTTTTTTAAAAATCTCTCACACAACTAAATATAGAATTTATGAAATATGTGGTATTAATTGATTTGTCCAACACCTTTAGCATAAACCTTTTATTAACATATAAAATTTTCTGGAGATCCAGTAAAATTAACCCCTTCCATTTTGTCTGATTGAAGGGTGGAAAAATCATAAAATCTACTGTGTACAGGTTCATGGATACATTACTATTGTACAAATACTCTAGAACGAATAGGGCAGGTTAAGCACTTACCAATATTTTTAGAATTTATGCATTCGGTGATTTTAATGATTCTTTTACTGATTAATATGAGAGTAACTATTACAAATTAGAGATTTAATAATAATAATAAAATATCTCTCTCGAAGATATTTGTTTGTTTCTCGCAAAATTATGACCTTCAGACGAAGAGTCACGTAATAATACCACTGCACCAAACAATGTCTATTACATCTATAACCCTACTTGATCCATAACATTTGCATGTGATCAGATTCAAAATAGAGTACGAACATTACCAAATTTGGATCCAAATTACAAGCAATCAACTGAATCACAAAACTTAACACTCATGCAAGGCGAAAGATCAACATCACATTGGGATGAATTCCACACTTATCAAGGGAGAAATATATACATAATTAAATGTGAAAAAACTCCATGAATGGAGAAACAATTATAGAAAAATTAAATTAAATCTAAATATATTAAATCCAACAACCCCCACCTCATTCCCAAGAATATTATTGATGTGGAGGGGTTTAAGAGGGGGGAAGAAGAAGAGAGGCGGAGTACATTGCTTTAAAACTTAAATACTCCATGTGATACAATAGAAATGACATAATTTCAATTTTCATCTGTCTCTACATAATTGGCATAATTAGACTATTACTTATAATGAAAAATAAAAGTGTTGTTAATTTCTAACATCATCCTCTTTAATTTCAACGACTGTCAAACTGGGTCCCTATTTTTTCATAACACCCTTGCATTTTCACACTTATATCATACCATATTAATTTGGCTAAAATATTAAGGAAAAATGGTTTCATCATGAGGGGTATTATAATTTGCAACGTAGACAATGTATTTTTTAAAACTTAAACGCGTGACAAGTGATGTTCAGAATATATATTTTTATATATATAAATATATTATTCAACTTAATTGATAAAGTATATCTTATTAGCTAAAAATTATAAGTTGAACTTTTAAAAGTAAAATGCTCGAGTTAAAAAATATCACGGTTTCATAATTTATATAAAACGGTCATCTTTTCCTTGAAAGTAAAATGTTCGTGTTAAAATTTATCACAGTTTCATCATTTGTATAGAACAATCATCTTTTCTTTGAAAGTAAAATGTTCGAGTTAAAACTTATCACTATTTCAAAATCTATAAAATGGTTGTCTTTTCCAAAATTATATTTACATTTTATTTTAATAAAGAAGCCATGTCTGAAAATTGAAAATATGATTAAATTGTTTAATTGTGGCCTAATGATATTGGAAAATAAATTTTTAACCCCAACAAAATGCAGCCACTTCTTTATTCTAACATTTTTTAAAATGTATTTTTTTATGCCTTGATGCTATAGCCCCAACAAAATGTAGCCACTTCTTTATTCTAACATTTTTAAATGTATTTTTTATGCCTTGATGGTTTTCCTATTAAATCAGCGTAAAAAATGTCATATAACATGCTAATATCACTAGGGGAGACATGGGTGATTAAATGCAGTTTTCTAAACCATAGAAGTCTTCTCTGATTCCGCCTTTGATCATGCAACGATCAAAGGTGGTTAAAAATAATTTTTTATTGGGTCCAAATTCGAACGTATTTTGGCGGTTAAAAAAACTCGATTTCCGGCAGTCTTGAAACAAAGGAACGTAGCAAACAACAATCTCACATCATCTTCAAAAATACATCATCAATCTCAAAAGTTTAAACCAAAGTTTAAAAACCTAAAAACTTAACCAAAGCAAAAGTTTACAGAGTTAAAATCAAATCAAATCTTACAGACCCAGATCTGTAGAGCTTTCTCGTTTTGGTTCAGGTGTTGTGAATGGAGGCGGCGGAGCTTCACGGAGGTGAGAAGGGCGATCAGAGTTACAAGCGGTGGTGTCGGTGGAGGCGAGTTGTGGCACTGGAATGGAGGCGTGTCTGAGGGGAAGCTATCGGCTGAAGGGTGAAGATGGAGAAGAAAGAGTCTTTGTTGAAGAAGTGGGCAATCGTGGTGATCAGGTGAAGGCGAGCGGCCTCAGAGTGGAAGCGTGGTAGTGCTATGTCTGAGTGGAAGTGTAGTGGCGCTAGGTCGGAGGGGAAGCGATCGTGAAGAGAGAGAAGGAAAGAGCCGCCGCTGAAGAAAGGAAAGGAAAAGATGCGCTGCCATGCCTTGTGTTTTTCAGGAGAAAAATATCAAAGGGTGAAAAGCCTAAGTGATTTATAATTGGGAAAAGTGCAAAAATGACACTATTAAATTGAGAAAGTGCAGATATAATCTTGTAAAATTTGAAAGTGCAAAATTAACCTTATGTTTTTGTAAAATTGTGCAATTATACCCATTTTGCTCGATTCTGACATTAATTTAAAATGTCAAACATTGACCAAATATGAAAAGATATAAATACCCCTAAGTTTAAAACTAAAAAACCTAAAGACCATTTTACCCCTCACTTCTTGTTCCTATTCTGCTCCGAGACCCCGTTGTCGCTCCTCCTCTCCATCGCCGCTGACTGATCTGCACTTTGCCGCTGGCTAGAACTACTTTTGCCCAAACCCATCTCATTTCTCCAATCGAAACCCAGACCCATTTCTCCGATCTAAACTCATATCTCATATGCATCGTCCACCACCTCTACCTAAACCTTGGAACCACCGTGGCCCAAAACTAGCTCAATCGCTCCCCGCCGCAGTCCAACATCCGCCTAAACCCTAGAACCCCAACCAGGTCCATTTCCCTCCACCACTACTGCCCCATCGGCCCGCTTCCCCACCCAAAACCTATTTCCAAATAAGTCTCATGTCTCCTTTTCTCCTATCAAGATAGCCCTCACCGAAAGCGCCCCATCCCTCCCGATTGCCGGCGTGACAGTGGCAGTCAGGCAGGAATTCCTCTCTGTTTTGTCTGATCAAAATTTCCCATATTGGTCCCTCAAACTCCTCGCTAGCAAACTCTGCGCTGGGAAACAAATCGAGTTTGAAAAGAGTACCTACACCATTGAGGAATTGACTGAAGATAGCTTCAAGGATGTGAATATAACCCTCTTCAGCGCTGGCGGTTCTAAAACCAAGAAATTCAGACCCTTGGCGGTCGAAAATGGGGTTATTTTTGTCGATAATAGCTATATTTTTGGGATGGATGAAGACGTGCCCCTGGTTGTTCCTAAGGTTAATCCGGAGAGCAAAACCAGAAAGAAAGAAAGCTAGGCGTAGAAAGAAAGCTAGGGGAAAATTTTAGTTGAAAATCAGAAAGGGCCCTAAAGCATACTTTTTAAAAAAAAATTAACGGAAGTGTAAAATGGTCATTTCATTGATTTTCCGCCCTATCTGTCATTGACATTTTGGTCAACGATTTACAAGGTTATTTTTGCACTTTCAGATTTTACAAGATTATTTTTGCATTTTCGCGCAAAATATAGGATTAAAAACGCAATTTTCTCTTTATTTTATATTGTGGGCCAAAAAGACAGTCCATTAAAGGCGGTTATACAATAGTACCACCTTCAATCAATTTTCATTATAGGTGTAACCGTTTCTAATTGATTTAGAATTGTCTTTAAAACAAAAAAAAATGTTTTGAAAAGGTAGTTCTGAATTCATAACTTAATTCGGACTCTAACCAAATACGATATCTCTAAAATCAAATGAACTGCCTATAATTGCTGCTTTTAATGGAGAATTTTCCCGTAGAGTGTGATTGACTTTTGCAAGGGTAAAACCCAAAAATCATTGTTTTTGTGTGTATATATTTATAGTGAGTACAAAGTGTATACAAGACAAAACATGATATATACAAAATCAATCAGAAATGGTATTTCTTTCTTATTCTCATGCTAAATCAACTATATATCTATTAGAAGTCATGTCTGAAAATTGAATATATGATTAAATTGTTTAATTGTGTTCTAACAATATTGGAAAAGAAATTTTTAGCCCCAACAAAATGTAGTCACTTTTTTACTCTTAACATCTTCGAAATGTAGTTTTTATGCCTTGATGCTTGTGCTATTATAATCAGCCTAAAAAAAACTCATATAATCGCCACATGCTAATATCACTAGAGGAGACATGGATGATTAAAAACAGTTCTATCGAATTATAGAAGGTTTTTTTCAGGTGTCTTCTCTAACTCCACTTTTGATCGTGCAATGATCAAAGGCGGTTAAAAATATTGCTTTTAATTGGGTCTGAATTTAGTTTCGAATTCGAAACCTATAACGACGATTAAAAAAACTTGGTATCTGACAGCCTTGAAACAAAGGAACACAACAAACCGTAATCTCACACGATTTTCAACAACACATCATCAATATCAAACGTTTAAACCAAAGTTTGGAAACCTAACAAATTTACCTAAGCAAAATTTTACAAATAAAAAAATCAAAACTTATAGACCCAAATCTGCATACCTTCCTCTATCAAATTCAGGTGTTGCGAATGGAGGATGTGGAGTTTCACGGAGGCTAGGATGGCAATTGGAGTTGCGAGATTGGAGCCGGTGAGGGTGAGGGTGAGTGATTGTGCCGGTGGAGGCGAGCGGTGGTGCTGAAATGGAGGCGTGTCAGATGAGAAATGGACGACTGAAGGGTGAAGATGGAAAAGAAAGAGCCGTCACTGAAGAAGTGGGTGATCGGTGGCGATTGGGTGAAGAAGAGCGGTGGCGCCAGAGTGGAGGCGTGGTGGCACTGGGTCGGAGGGGAAGCGATCGAGAAGAAAAAAAAGGAAAGAGCCGCCATTGGAGAAAGGAAAAGAAAAGAGAAGCTGCTATGCCTTGTGTTTTTCAAAAGAAAGGAAATATCAAAGGGTGAAAACCCTAAGTGATTTATTTTATGATTAATGATAAAAAAATGAAAATTTATAATGAAATCACACAGTGACTGATGTGTCATTAGTAAAAGGACAAATGTGTTACTAATTAGTCGCACATTTTAAGGAAAGTGATTAGTGATTTAGTCTTTTATTAGCATCCATATAGTCACTATAAGTTTCACTACTCTCTCCATCCCAGCTCAAATTGCACATCAATCATTATCACGTTGTTCAAGAAATATGTTTGATCGTTAATATGTTTAACTACATGTAATAACGGCAAATAAAAAGTTTATAGTTAGAAACTACTTGTTACGACGAATTCAAATATATCACAAATGTTTATATTGTTACTCATATATCAATTCAAAAATGCGGCCAGATTTTGATAAAGAATAGTGTCCAAAAAGCAAGTGTGCAATTTGAGTTGGGACGGAGGGAGTGTGAATTTTTACCCTCCCTATCATCACTCTTAGTTTATATAGTGGGCCAAAAAAATCCATCAAAGGCTGATCTACAATATAACCGCCTTGTAAAACTGCCTTTAATCGATCTTCATTAAGGGGGAAGCCGTCTTTAATCGATTTAGAACACCTTTAAAATGAAAGGGTGTTTTGGGAGGGTAGTTCCGAATTCTGAACTTAATTCAGACTCTAACTAAAGTCGATTTCTCAAAAATAAAAAAGAACTGCTTTTGATTGTCGTTAAAGATCGACGATTTTTCGCTAGAGTATGATCGACTTCTGTAAGAACATTTTAATAATTTTTCCATTTTTTCCATTTCTCCTCTTTCCTATTTCTTTATACAATTGTATTCGGTAAATTCAAACCTACACCACTGTGATAACATCACCAGACTTTAATCGATGAGATAAGATTCTAACTCTCTTCCAATCTCTAATTTGACTAGGCACACCAGTGCTATTGATTAGAAGAAGAAGGGGAAGCAAATGGAGAACCCCTCAAAGATGATGTTGGACACGGGTCGCCATGCCGCGCACCATGAATGATGATTCTGAGTGGGAATAATGAAGCTTGTGTATTTACGATATTCGCCAACTAACAACTTTCAACCATATCTCCAACATCAGGTTTGGTATTAGTGCTTGTCGAATGATCATTTTTAAACATCTCACTCTACTTTTCTTTTATCAGATTTTTTTCCGTCATTCAATCTGGATGTGCGATTATTCGCGGCACTACAGAAAGTAAATTCCGTGTACCACCTTCCTTAAGAATATTAGACCGATCACGATTATATGTATTTTATTTAAGTCGAAATGAGTATTTATAAAAAATGAATAGAATGTATGAAATAATGTTATATACTCCCTTCGTCCCAAGATTGTGCCTCCAATGATAATGTTTAACCGTTAATATTTCTAAACACATATAATAATTTGGAATAGAAAATTAAAATCCAGAAAAAAAATATAGAGATGAATCTAACAAGATTTTACACGATATTTTTATTACGTACATATTAATTTCAATTTAGTGTCAATTTTTTTTAAAATTTGACTTTGAAAAATTAATTGTGCCATTAATCTCGGGAGTAGCAGAGTGGAAAAGAATAAAATAAAGGCTGTAAAGTGAATAAAATAATAGAATATGAAATAGTGTTTGATGGATCTCTTTTCTAAGTAAGTAGAAAGAAGATTAAAATATGAATAATTAAAAAATATTTAAATTAAATTAAGAAAACATAAGTGAGACTCTGATAGGAACATACTAAAAATAAGTAGCTATGCTCCCTTCATTTCACTATGTTCAGTGTTGTAGGTTTAGGTGGTGTTTTATTTTTGCAAATTGAAATATAAAAAGAGAATTAAGGGAAGCGAGTAAAAAGTTTAATGCGTGGTTAAGAATTATTCATTTTTCACCTTAAAGGAAAATGAGAAAATTTTAGAAATACATACAAAGTGTGTTAAACTTATGAACCTTTATATAAATTGGTCCGTATATTAATAATGTTTCACTATCCCATCAACTTTACAGGCCATTAATATCATCGATTACCCTTCTAGTGGGGTGGTTAAGAGTGCAATGATGTCTCGAGATTAAGGTTCGTGTTTTTTTATTAAAATTTATATAGAAATGAAAAGGACAATCAAATGTTTTGCATTGTGTGAATGAAATAACTTTCCAACCAAAAAAGAAAAAGGGCAAAATATAGCCCTCAAGAAGTGGGAGTGGTCATCTACGCTGCCAAGAGACAAAACACATGGCCATATAATTTCATACATTAGTTTCGTAAATTAATAATTAGGTTTAAATCCATTTCGTTGCTATTCCTTGTCTTCTTTGAAATGCATTATTTAAGGATCATCTACTATGGAAAAACGTTAGTTTTACATCGGTTTGTATGTCGTAGAAACATAAGTAATATTTCGAGAAATTAGGCCTCATTTTACTCTTAACTGTATTTTTAAATTAATTCATTTCAATCGAATCTAATTTTTTAATGTAATTCAATTTATTTCATTTAATATTTTACTAAGTCAAGTGTCAAATTTTGATATAAATACTTCCTGCATCTCAATTAAAGGTTATTATTTTTATATTAGTTATTTAAATCATGTTTGATCACTGAAAATTTTATTACATACATTAACGATGTATAAAAATTCGGTTTTAGGGTATAAGGTTAATGTAGATGCTGCCTGGAAACCTGACCAACCTCATTGCGGAATCGGTATAGTTGTTCGTAATACTTTGAGAGACCTTGTTAAAGCTAAAGTTTGCTCTATTTATGAGAAATCAAGTTTACATGCTGAAATGTTAGTCATTAGGGTTGGTTTTGACTTCATGAAAAACTTTTGCTCTGATCCATTCACCATTGAATCGGACTGCGCAAACACATCAATTCTATAACCACTCCAACGATGGCACCGTGGGAGTTCTATGATCTGGCCTTCCAAATTAATATAATTGTCGCACAAATTAACATTAAGCACATTCTTAGACAAGAAAATAACCCAGTTGATTTTTTAGCTAAATAAACACTCCGGAATCCACAAACTCTCATTCTCAGCTTGCACAACTCAATAGGGAGATTCGTGGTTCGATTATACATGATAAATCTGAAATTCCTTCACTCTAAATCCAGAATGTGGATGACGAATTTTGAATGGAAGCTACTCAGTTTTTTATTTTTGCAGGTGAGCAAGATACAAAGTGATCAGGGTTCATGAAGGATCTTCTGATACAAGTTTCATGAAAGGTTCATGAAGGATTTTCTAATACAAGTTTCATGAAAGGTTCATGAAGGTGATCAAGCAATGTGAGGGAAACAATGTAATCTGAAGGGACCTAGTCAAAAAAATTGTTTTGTTGGCTAAATGTTTTAGTTACAAAATAATTTTCCTTTTTCACTAGATTAGTTTGTTAGCGGTTTGGTTTGTATCTTTTGATTCTATTTTGAGGTGGTTTGGGGAACCAATGAATTAAACTCCCCCATCATTTGATGGTTTTACAAAAAAGTGTATAAAAATTCGATCTTTAAATATGGATTTACATGAAATCTAACAATATTTCACATAATAATATTCTTATTTATATACTAATTAAAATTTATAATTAAATATGAATTGAAAATTTGACAAAATTAATACTTAGAAATTTTTAACATTACGAAAGGAGTATAATGAAAGTCATGAACTATTTTAAATGCATTACTTTTACTTATTTTTATATATTTCTGATCCACTAAACAATCATCTTAATCTAATAAAGATATTTATAAAATAGGCCTGACTTATAAAATCATCAATTTCCCAATTTGATATTCAAGTTTAATTATTATTTTTTGTAAATAATTATGTAAGAAGGATAATAAATTCAAATCTTTTTTTTAATTAAAAGACTCAAGAGCAATAGTGGTTGAGTTCGTCTCCTGCAAGACTGTCTAGTGGTGAGACCAAAGTGGAAATAGGCAAATGGCAAATCAAATTCATGGGAAAAATCCAAAATATTATGGACTTGGGGTCTATAATGAAAACAACAAAATATAGGGACCAAACAATTAAAAAAAGAAATGGACTGTCACCTTCTTTTTTGCAGATCCACTGTTAGCTCTCTGCCGTCGCCGCCACGCTTCTCCGCCGTCGCCGCCTCTCCTTCTCTGTCCTCGCTCTCCTTCTCCACCGTCACCTCTCCGGAAAACCCTAGCTTCTGTTGCCTCGATGTCGCCGCTGCTCGCCTCGCCGTCATCGTTGCTTGCATCTCCTTCTTCATTGCTCGCATCGCATCGCCGTTGCTCATAATGCATAGCTGAATTTCATCACATCGCCGCCACCTCGTCATCATACGTCGAATATGGGGCGGTTCAAATACGCCGATGCCGAGTCCATGGAAACAATCAACGACCTCCTCGCTGGATGAGTTACGCGTCGGAATTGGAGTCACAGGCGGAAATCATCAAATTTGGCATCGAATTCGTCGGATTTGCACTGAAATCGTCATATAACAGCTCAATTTTCTGGTGATGATAGCTGCCCGGTTGGCAAGGTTATCCGTTGATGATAATCGTCAGTTTGGCAAGAAATATATGGACTGGAAAGGTTATCTGGAGATGATAACCGCCTAATTTTCCAGCGATGATAACCAGAGAAGCGATTTTCAGGTGACCTGCAAAATCAACTTATTATGTTGAGCTAATTACTGGGTCCAGTTATTGGCTTTGGCTGGATATGAGCTGAATATGAGCTTGGGTACTTCAGATCTGAATAATACACATCACATGAAAATTCCTAAGCATCAATTTAGAAAATTAAAATATCAAACTAACACTGTAAAACATCTTATTAAACTAAGATGAAAATATACATTTCACTTTTGTTGCATTTGAAATTTTTATTTTGACATAAAACATCATACACTAACAACTCAAAATAGAAGGAATTCAATGAATCATCACTAACACAAAAAAACATATAAAATTAGCATGTGGCAAAATTTAATTTGAAGTTTTACGTTAACATGTGAAAATGTCAATCGCCATAACTATCAAACCATCAAACATCATTCATTACAAAAGTGTTCAAATGCCCTAAAAAACCGCTAACATAATTATTAGAAAAATTCAAATCAAGCTAAAACATCAATAACAATCAAGCGCCTCAACACTAACACTAACACTAACAATCAACCATCATAACTGAAAAATCAATGTCAAATAATACATCCCAAACAATCAAATTCTATTTTTTCTCCAGACTTGTTTTTCTTCGTTGCTTGCGTATTCACAGACTTGCCTTCTCTCCTGCTGGTTTCGAAGAGGATGACTCTTCTACTTCATCAACGCAAAGTTCAAAGGTCGATTTTCGGTCCTCTGCTCAAGGGAACTCCTTCGGGAGCATGATTCCTTATAGCATTTTTTAAATATCTCATGAATGACAACGTAGAGTTGTGGCTTGGAAAGTATTCTTATGAAATAAACATAAAACATCACATACAGTAATAAAAACATCAATATCTGAAATTAAAACATCACAACATCACACATAACATGTCTGACAACTACATTGTGAAACATCAAATACAGTATTAAAACATATTCATCTGAAATTAAAATATCACAATAGCATACATAACGTGACTGACAACTACATTGTCAACATCAAATACAGTATTTAAAACATCAATATCAAAATTTTAAAATATCAAACAGACACAGTAAAATATCAAAAGAACAAAACTGAACATCAGTTGCATACTTAAATATTAAAACACCACACGTATAAAACACTAAAATTATAACATTACACCAACACACATAACAATGCTTAGAGCTTAAACATGAAATATCAAATATAGATCTTGAAACATCAACAACAGTATCTAAAATATCACAGCTAAAAAAGAAAAATTTACAGTTCCAACTTCATTCTCGATTGCGGCAACAGCAGGAAAGTGTTCTTAGACATCTCAGAAACAACAACACAAAAATTACCACAAAACCATAAGATATCACACACAATCAAAACTGCACATCAATTGCACACTTAAGCATGAAAACATCACATTCAGTAATATTTAAAAAATCAAAATATGAAATTAAAACATCACAATAGCACACGTAACATGACTGACAACTACAATGTGAAACATCAAATACAATATTTACAAAATTAACCACAGTATCTAAAACATCACATATGAAAATAACAAAATTTACAAATCCTCCATCCTTCTCGATTGCACCAATAGTAGGCAAGCGTTTTTAGACATCTAAGAAATAGCAACAACAACAACACAAAAATTAGCATCTAAGAAACAACAACACCAACAACACAAATTAGCACAAATTGTAATAAAACCCTAAGATATCACACGCAATCAAAACTGAACATCAATTGCACACTTAAAACTCTACAAGCATCAAATATTGAAATTAAAACATCACACCAACACAGATAACAATACTTAAAACCTAAACATCAAACATAAAACATGAAACATCAGCAACAATATGTAAAACATCACACCTGTAAAATAACAAAAAAATTATAGATTCTCTTTCCTTCTCGATTGCAGCAACAGTGGACAAGCATTCTTAGACATCTAAGAAACGATAAAAACAACACAAAAATTAGCACAAATCGTAACAAAACCCTAAGATATCACACACACTCAAAAACAACAAAACTGAATATCAATTGCACACTTAAAATACTATAAGCATCAAATACTTCAATTAAAACATCACACAAACACAAATAACAGTACTTAAAACCTAAACATCAAACAGAGAACCTAAAACATCAACAATAATATTTAAAACATCACATCTGCAAAATAACAAAAATTTACATATTCTCTTTCCTTCTCGATTGCAACAACAGTGGACAAGCATTCTTACACATCTAAGAAACAACAAAAAATACAAAAATTAGCAAAAATCATAACAAAACCCTACGATATCACACACAATCAAAAATGAACATCAATTGCACACTTAAGCATGAAAACACAACAAGCATCAAATGCTGAAATTAAAACATCACACCAACACAGATAACAATACTTAAAGCCCAAAACATGAAATATCAAGTTGAAAACGAGAAACATCAATAGTTGTATCTAAAACATCACTGTTGAAAATTAAGAAAAATTAAAAATCCTCCTTCTTTGTTGATTGCAACAGCAGTTAAGCAAAGTATTCTTAGACATCTAAAAAACAACAGCAGCAATACAAATATTAGCACAAATCAATAAGAACAACTCCCGAAATACAAAAAAAAAATCCCCAAATATTACTCACTAGAATCTACATAAACCCTAAAATATCACATGAACCAAAGAAAGTAAACAAAAATCGGAAAAAAATGAAATATGCATAAAAATCATAACGAAGTCATTACCTACGAAGATAAATACAAAACGAAGGTCGAGTTGTGTTCAATTGCCAAAAATTGAAGCTAAAACCTGCAAAATCACCGAAAAAATAAAGCGCATCTTCTCTACGTTCATAGCAAATCACTGTGCACAAGAAATATGGAAGAAAACAGAGAAAATGAGCGGTCGAATTGAAGGAAGAAAGAGGTTGAATGCAGAGAAAAGAGAAAATGGGAGAGAAGAAATTAGAAGAAAAAATGAGGGGAGAGAGAGAAAATGTCAGAATATTGTGGGAGAACAAGAAATATTTATATTTATACCTAGGCCCTAAACTTTAATGTCCAACCCCTAAACTTTTAAAAATTCAATTAGAAACTCCATGTTTAATTCATTACAATTTAATCCATGATTTTACAGTATTACCGTCTTGTACAAGACTTTGTCACAACGAATTTAGGGTGGAGCACGTGTCCCACTGACCCTTACCTTTTATGCTCAATAGTCATAATCACTAAATATATTTTTTATTAATTAATTATATGTGTTACATATATATATATATATATTTTTCAGAAGTAGCTTTGAAGAAGTTTATTAATTTGTATAACTTTTCACTTAATCCATTTTAATCAACATCTTAAATTTGAGATTTGATAGTATATATATATATATATAAATTTATATATATTCTTTACCTTCTGTTACAAGTACTGAACGATTTTTTATGTTTATAAATATAAAAAAATTGGAAAATTATTCTTCTATTCATTCATCATCCTAACACAAAATTCTCACATGGTTACTTTCCTGAAGAGTCCACTTGTACCCACCTTGTTTTAAACAATTTATTTCGAGATAATTTGTAAGAAAGTTATTGCTAGGAGGAATCTAAATATACATTATATACCGCTTAGTTATGTACTAGTAATGTGCAATTGAATGAAATGTTTCTAATTCAATACATGATTGTCTTGTGCATTAATCGAAAGGGTATATTTTATTGAAGAAAAAGATATCAAAAAAATTTCAAAATATAATTTTTAATAAATAAATATTATAATATTTATTATTTATGCTGGGATAAAAATTTCATTAACATTTTAAAAATATTTTTGAGGTATGTATTTTATTTTATTATATACTATTAACTATTATTGAAGTGCCCCAATTAATTAAATTTATTTTCTAAATCCGCCACTTGCTATGTTGCAAGAGTGTTTAGAAATCAGCGGATATTAATAGCTGATAACTAAATTACATTAGTTATTTTAAGTAACAGATTGCATTATCTGATTTAATCAATTATTTGTGTTTGTAATAGCAGTTTGTAAAAGAGAACACTATAATCGCCGCACATCCTCTCCCACCCCTCTCAAAAACCCTATTTCTTTATAGGTGGAAAATAATAGTATTTTTTAAATTGATATTCTTTAAATTAAATGTTATATTATTGAATAAATTTAGAATTTTACTCCATGCATTAGTATTGTTCTACGACTTAATAGATTAGATCGTTGTATTTATGATAATCACACAATTTAATTGTTCATTCCGATGTATTGTGTCAATCTAGTTGTACATATCATGTATTTATGATCCTGTTTGTGTTTTTGTATTAGGAGTCCTATTATTTAGATATGTCTATTAGTGTTTTCAAAGAGTTTAAAATTTGGATAAATTGTGATTTGAATCAAAAGGCGTTATCCATGTTTGCACTATCACAGGAAACCCCCTCTATCACCAGTTTTTCAGAAGGGTAGCACTGATTTTTGGGCGGTCTAAAAAACCGGTGCCTAAGTAGGGGGTGAAACGGTTTCACCGATTTTTAAAAATTCGGTGTTAATTTAGCACCGGTTTATTGATGGCACCAGATTTTTGAAAATCGGTGTTAATTTAGCACCGATTTTTGGAACCGGTGTTAGTTTCGAATCGGTTTTTGAAAATCAATATTAATTTAACATCGATTATTTTTTGCCCTATCGGCTTTTGAGAATCGGTGGCCAAAACCGGTGTTAATTTAGCACTAATTTTTTATAGTTAGCATCAATTTTTGGAACCAGTGTTAATTTCGTACCAGTTTTTGAAAATCGATGTTAATTTAGCACCGATTATTTTTGGCCACCGGTTCTCAAAAACCGGTGCCAAAATTTTTCATGGATTAAAAAAAATCCCTCCTCTATAAGCAGCCGTGCACAGCTGCGTCCAAAGGAAGGGAAAAAACCTAAATTTAATAATTTAATAGGGCATTAATTTAATAATTATATTAAGTTCACAAAATTGATAGCGTAGAAATAAAACAAAAAAAATGTATGATACAGAAAGATTTAAGGAAAATTAAAGTGGCTTTGGGATGTTGAATTTAGCTGATATTCTTGCTGCCATTAGTCCAGCAGATAAGGCTGCTCCAAATGCTGCATGCAATCTCACACAAAGGTATTTTGAGATGAAGATCCTTGCACTATCCTACAAAAGTTCGGATCAAATCAATCAAAAAATCATCTTCGCGAAGGAATATCTTACCCGAAAACAGGTTTAAATCAGAACTGACCAAATGATTTGCCTCAACGTAGCTAACCATTAGCTTCCCAGTAGGGATGGTTGCTGCACAGAATATCTGAAACTAAACAGAAATCAGATTAGATCAACAAAAATAACCTAATCGTCGCGACACCTAAGAGAAATCGATATGCAGCCTTGCTGGTTATTACTATCTCAGTTTTTACTTGTCTAGACTGAAGTGCATATGCCGATTGTAGATAAAATGCAAAATCAATGACACTTTTGATTTTAGAAGAACGAACTCACATATCTGGCCATTTTAGAAGAACTCGCAGATTCGACACAAAGAGGAGCCGTTATGCCTATGAAGTCTCTTATGCAGTTAAGCTATATTTCTGATTTATTTCCAATATATATTTCTTATGCAGTTAAACAAGGCGCCTCTCTTATTGTGTGTGTTCAATAAGAGAGGCGTCTTGTTTTATGCAAAGAAGACTTCAACAATCATACCTCTCATGCAGCCATCATTTCCAAGTCGAAGTCATACCGTCTAGCTGCCATACAAGGTGTTCTAATAGACAAGTTGAATCCCTTATCCTCCCGCCATAACTGAATATGTAATTTATTATATTTTTCTTAGTTTAGTATTTTTAGGAGGTCAACACTATACTCTTTTTTCCACTGGATTTTTTAATGAGGTAGTGTGCTCATATTTAGAACTATTTTTGAAATATTGTAATTTAGGAGTTTTATTAGAATTAGATTTGGTAGGTTTAGATAAGATGGATTCATTTAAAAATTCATCCAACATTTGGATTGATTTAGTTGGATGAATATGGTCATAATTTATATTCAAATTAGGTAGTTTAGTTAGATATGATTTTAGTTTCTTAAATATGTTATAATTCTTTTCAGTCCCTATTTGTACTGGCTGAATTTTACCCTATAAATAAAGGGTTTTGGCCGAGATATTATACACTTTTATACAACTTTTAATCAATCAAATATTCAGAATTTTGAGTTATACTCATTGCTTCATTGTTGCTTAATCCCGCGGGGTAATTAAGTATCAATATCATTTGTGAACTAATCATGCGGACTAGTTAGTGATCAAAGAACCTTGTAATCTAAACATGCGGGCTATTTAGAGAGCAAGTCGGAATTGAGTTTACCCTGCGGGCTAGACGCTTGAATTTCGCGCGTTTATACTGGGTTGGGCAAAATCCCTAGTGTAAGCAAAGATCTAATATTCCGCAATCTAGAGATTTCGCAACTAACTCATATCATTTTACCATCATATAAGCATTCCACGGCAGGAAAAATAAATAGGCACACACTTCCCTCAAGCAATAACCAATCCCACATCATATGCATATATAAATACCATGTCAAAAAGGAAAAGGTCCCGAATCATAGGTTATTTTTAGGAAATGCTAAAGGCGGGCGCAGGAGGAATAAGAGATTATCACAAAGGG
Source organism: Rubia tinctorum (assembly GCA_032355605.1). Lineage (NCBI taxonomy): Eukaryota > Viridiplantae > Streptophyta > Magnoliopsida > Gentianales > Rubiaceae > Rubia > Rubia tinctorum. The sequence goes on along the minus strand of JAULKM010125087.1, from coordinate 895 downwards.
TCAAATTTGAGACACAATACTTTCTCTGTTTCCAAATTGAAAGTTATTAAAAATCTAAATCTGTAAGAAAGTTAGCTTGAGGCATTGTCGGATTGATAATGATTTTGTGTTTGTGGGAGCTTGAATGCAGGGCATAAAATTTTGCCAAAGCAACTGCCCCACCTGATAAAAACAAAATTGCATGAAGACATGATGATGATAGCTTATAAAACTTGATCATGGTTCAAGCCATGATGACTATTAGCTAATGAATCTGATTTAATAAAAAATTACCATCAAATTTCTCCCTATGTATCCCTATATTTTCCCTATATTACCATCCCTATATTCTCCCTTGCTGTGCAGAATACCGAGAAAAAACAAGCGAAAAAAATAAAAGCAAAAGATAAAACACCAGAATTTACGTGGTTCACCAATTTGGCTGCATCCACGGCCGACCAAGATCGGATTTCATTAGAGAAAAAATGCCAGATTACATATTTCCTACTCTCTACCAATCCTATCTCTTAGAGTTACAATATAAGGACGATGCACTATATATAGCCCTCCCATCGTAAACCCTAATGGCTTTAGGCCCAAAAACATTTTGGCTCAAACCGAAACAAAAGACAGAATACCAATAACAGCCCAAACAGAGGACATGCCATACCGTCGGAGCAGCTAATACGTATTCAAGGCATACCAACAAATATTGATGGTCAAACAAAATCATTGAAAATCGTAAAAAATGTGTCATTTTTGTTGGGACGGATGGAGCGTTTGGAAAATCGGCTAATACGTATTCAAGGCATACCAACAAATCTCCACCTTGACTTGAGTTCTCAAAGCAGAAACTCCAGACGCACCATTACAGTGCCAGATGAGCAGACTTCTCCCTCCACTCCCGGGACTGCCC
>JAULKM010125078.1:0-20297 GCA_032355605.1 Rubia tinctorum | reverse complement strand
CACGGGGAATCCTAACTTGATGGCATGGAATAGGAAACCCATTTAGCAATACTGGGTCACAGTTGATTGGTTTGGATTTTGTTGGAGTATCGTCTCGGAAATGTTTACATAAATGCAGTTAGGAGTTTAGATCTGTTACTCCATCCGGTCAATTTATTATGACACACTTTTTTTAATCTATTTTCTTAATGCATGTTTGACCATTAATAACTATTATTACGTATATTAATATCATGTAAAATTTTAATATTTGAAAAATACATGTTACGAAGTCAACGATACTTCACATGATAATATTATTACTTATATATTACATGAAATTTATGATTAAACGTGACTTAAGAAAGTTGTCTAAAAAGTGTGTAAATCTTAGACTAATAAAACCTGTCATTTCCTTCGGTTAAGTCTTCTAGATAAGTAGGTTGGGTTTGTCACCGAATTAATCTAATTAGACAACCTGTGCAAAATTATTGTACTCCCTGGCTTTTCTAGAATTTAATCTGTTAATCTGTTTTTTCATTGAGGAGAGAAGCTGTTAATCTGTTGTTTATACTTTTAACAATAAAAAAAAAGTAGTCATTCCTCTTGCACTCTTGCTTTTTGCATACCGTTTAAGAGACATGTTTTACAGTTAATATGTTTATTTACGTATAATAACGATAAATAAAAAATTTAATATTCAGAAACTACTACGAATTGAACAATTGCGATAGTATTATTATTTATATCTATTCAAACATGTGATTAAATTTTGATGGAGAATAGTATTAAAAAAGTAAGAGTGCAAGTTTGGTTGGAAAAGTGAAAGTATAAAGTATATAGAGCTTTATTGATATTTCTAAAATAAACTCTTATATTTTATGGTGGTGTTTTTTTCTTTTTGGATTGTCGTAGCTAATTTAGCAAAATCTATGTCTAATGATCGTCTGTCTTTCTTGTTTTGGGATTGCTTTATTACTCTCATACTCTTTTCGTTTTTCTATTTATATCACCATAGGTTTAACTGTTTAGATTTAGACGAAGAAAATAAATTAATGAAATTGAATATAGAAAATAAAAAATTGATGACTGGATAAAATTGAAAAAATCTTGACAAAAATGGAAAGAGTGTCAAATAAAAGAAAACATTAATTTATAGTAAGTGTGTCATAAATAACAAAACAGGTGGATTACATGGTTTTGCATCCATTTAGAGTGAAGATATGGGTATGGAAAGATCGAATTCTGATACACTGTAATTCTCCATCACATCTGTAGAAAGCCTTATTGTCCAGGCCGTTGTTTCCATAATGAACATCCTACACGTGTATTACAATAGGCATTCTCAATATTTGAGTTCTTATTCAGACTCTGAGAAGATTGTTGTCTCTGTTTTGCTCCAATTATTTGCTATCTTTTATATTCATCCTCCAAATTATTTATTGCCATGAATTTTATGCATGTATGATAATGTATGGGTCTAACGGCCCAATAATGAGAAAGGACAAAGGAGTAAAATCTGACAGCCTAGATAGCGTCCCTAGGAGTGGAAGCAGACAAGGAGAGATTTGATGGGTGTTGATGGGATAGTTCCAGTCCCATCAGCCATCAAACCACATATAACGAGGAGAAATGTGCAACCCAAGGAAAGATTTTCCTATCGGTTCACTATTCACTTAAATATGCTCCTACATAGCATCAATGGCTAATCGGAGCGTCGGAGCAGGCACGGCCCTGAGCTTGCCTGTCTGATCTCTTTCTGTCTGTCTTGTAGGTTCAGGTGCATATTGGAATGGTGTGGATTATCGACAAGCATACTACAAATTTTGGTATTAACATTGGCGCCGTCTGTGGGGATCGCAATCAACTTTTAGCATCCACACAGCTTAGAGAAGAAGGAGGCACGGATACCGGAGAACTTGTACAACCAGGTAACAATGGAAGATGTAACCCAGGAGGACGAATCCATCCCCGACGCTGACGCTGACGCCGACCGGGGAAAGACACCAAATCCGCACGGCGGAGGAGGTGGTAAACAACTCGAAGATCCTTCAAACGATAATGGTGTCCCAAAAGGAAATGATAAGAAGGTTGAAGAAAATGGAGGATAGGCAGCCCCGATGGAAAGGACACGACGTAAACCCAAATGAGCTCTTCCCGAAGCAGGAAGGTGATTCTGAAGCGCCCACTAGAAGAGAGAAGGGGTCGAAGACAGTTAAGAGTAAAGTAAGAAGAGAGAAGAGCACGACCTCTTCGGGGAGAAAGGAGTGAGTCGGAGCTGGGAAATGCGGTAGATCGCGAGTGGAGAGAAGGTTACGTACCACTCCTGAGGAACAAGGAACAGGTCGGGCGAAAGGTACTGCCAAAAGAAAGAGAGGAATGCCCAAGCAAAGATGCTAGGGGCTCACTGTTTACCAGGTGGATACAATTGTTCATGGCGGATCCAAAGCTGAAAACACCAATGAACCTGGGCAGTACAACGGTAAGGCCGACCCGGAGGACCATTTACACGCCTTTTGCACCAACATGGCTACTTTTGCGATACCGCAGACCATATGGTGCAAGGTGTTCGCAACTACCCTGACAGATGCTGCAAGGGTGTGGTTTAGGAACCTAGAAGACGGGACGGTCGACAGCTTCAGCTAGTTAGAGGAGAAATTCTTGACCAGCTCCACGCAAAGGAAAAAGTTCCTGAAGACAAGATCAAAGTTACTTGCCATCAGGCAGAAGCCGACGGAGACACTGTTGACGTACCGGGAGAGGTTTAACGATGAATCAAACCAGGTGGCAGAGAAGAGCAGTCAGTTCCTTATTGACACTTTTGTGAATGGTTTGAGATATGAGTTGTTATTGCAGGACTTCACTCTGAACCTGCCAACGACTATTGATGAATTGACGAGGAGAGTTGAAAATTTTGACATAACGGACCCGGCTGACAAAATAAGGAAGGAAGCACAGGGAGGCCACAGCCAGCGCAGGGCAAACAAAAGAGCTTGGAAGGAAAAACGAGGAAAGTGGGAGTTGCTCGAATAGGCACCCAGCAGATACCCTGCAGGTTTAACAGGTCAGATAGGATTTTCACCCCACTGATCAAAATGCCCATGGAGATCTTTGCCCTGTGTGCAGGAAAGGGCATTCTGGATGTGCCACCCAGGATGAAGAAAGAGCTTGAGAAAAGAAACAAGTCCCAATTTTTTTAGTATCACGATGACCATGGTCATGATACGAATGATTGCATTCACTTGAAGCACAATATTGAGGATGTTGTGCATAGCGGCGAGCTAACACATTTGGCAAAAAGCACGAAAGATCACAACAAGGCCACATACCAGAACAAAAATAAGTATGGAGGATTTCGCAGGCAGCAAGACGGTCGGGGCAGGGCAAGAAGCCCCGACAGAGAGCGAAGGCGATATAAGGGAAATGAGGTGGCCAGAGCTGAGAAAGGTGATGAGCGTAGCAAAAGGAAGAGAGAGTACTCCCGGTGAAGAGGGCAAAGCGCATACGGTGACAGACATATACGCCATCATAGGTGGAAGTGCAAGAGGAAGGACTGAATCTCAGTGAAAATCATGCTGCTCACAGACACTGCAGCCAACGCCGGAGGAAAGGAAGATAGGGGCAAACGAAGAAATAACGTTTGACGATAGCAGGTGCAGATGCGGTGGTGATAACTGTCAAGGTGATGGATAAAAGGATTCACCAGGCATATGTTATCTGCGAAAGTTATGTACTGGCATTGTTTCGAGAAGTTGGATGAGAATACAAGGAGGAAGTTAGAACGAACAAGTACCCCCTGGTGGACTTTGCAGACAGGACAGTATGGCCAAAAGGCACCATACTTCTCCCGGTGATAGTGGGGGAAGGCTAGAGAAGTAAAACCGTGGATATGAAGTTTATAGTTATGAAGGCAAACAACCCCTACAACTTAATATTAGGTAGGCCGACTCTAGTATTGCTTAAGGACATAGTGTCGACCCTGCACCTTTTGTTGAAATTTCCGACCAGAGGAGGAATAGCTATGGTAAAAGGAGACCAGCAGAGAGCCAGAGAATGCCACATAATCGCACTCAGCAAGAGGAAACGTGAAGATGAAGGCGGGAGCCGTAAAGCATAGGTCAACAGAGCAAGCCTATCAGGTTAATCACAGATGGAAATGACCCATCATAGCTGGGTGCAAAGTTGGAAACATTGAGGTTAAATGAAAGTAGATTGGTGTAGGTAAGAAATAATTTCTGCCTCAAGTAAAAAAAGCAAGCTGATAAAGGTCCTGGAGGAGAATGGGCGAGCCTTCTCCTGGAAGCCAGAATATATGCCGGGGGTGCCAAAGGATGTCGGATGTAATGAGCTGAAAGTGGATCCCTCTTACAAGCCGGTCAAACCAAAGCGAAGGATGTTGTGCAGAGAGAGAAACGAAGTAATTAACAAAGAGGTGGACAAGCTAGTTGCAACAGGGATCTTGAAAGAAACTCCCTACCCAACCTGGCTTGCTAACCCAGTACTGGTGAAGAAAACTGATGGCAGCTAGAGGATGTGCGTAGATTATATGGACTTGAACAAGGCCTGCCCCAAGGACTGATACCTGTTATCGGTCATTGACCAGAAGGTAAACGCTCTTACTAACTACCCAATTAAATGTTTTCTAGATGCATACAAGGGGTATCATTACACCCCCATGCTGGAAAGTGATATAGAAAAATGGTTTTCATCATAGAGAAAGGGGCTTTCAGCTACCGGATGATTCCTTTTGGCCTGAGAAATGCCGGAGCAACATATCAAAGAGTGGTGGATAAAGTTTTTCAGAAGCAGGTTGGCAGGAACTTGGAGGTGTGTGTGGATGACATGGTCAAAAAGAGCAGCCGATATGAGAATTTTGTGGAAAATGTCAGGGAGACTTTGATGAAATTCAGGGAAGTTGGGATGAAGTTTAACCCAGCCAAGTTCTAATTCGGAGTGGGAGCAGGGAAGTTCCTAGGGCACATGGTGTCAAATGAGAGCCTGAACGCAAACCCCAAAAAGATAAAGGTGATGATGGAAATGAAATTGCCATGCACGGTGAAGGAGGTGCAAAGCCTAAATGGGAAGCTGGCAGCTATTAACCATTTCATGTCACGGGCAGCTGAAAGAGCGCTCCTTTTTTTTCTTCAAAAAACTGAAAGGATGTGTGGATAAAAAAGGGATGGTACAATGGGGAGAGTTGCAGGATAAGGCATTTGAGAAGCTAAAGACCTACCTGAAAGATCTTCCAACTTTGACCAGTCCAACGAAGGGAGAAACCCTATATTTGTAACTGGCAGTAATGACGATGTAGTGAGTGGGGCACTAGTTAAAGAAGAAAAAAAGTTCAGAAACTAGTGTACTTTGTTAGCCGAGCCCTACAGGGCCCAGAGCAGCAATACACGAATCAGAAGAAACTGGCATTAGCCCTGGTACACGCTGCAAGGAGGTTAAGACAATACTTCCAAGCGCACCCTGTGGTAGTCCTGACGAACCAGCCACTCAAAGAAATACTGACAAGGCCGGAAATCTCATGGAGATTGATGAAGTGAGTGGTTTAGTTGGGAGAGCATGCCATCGAATATGCCCTGAGAAGGGTGATAAAGGGGCAGGCGATGGCAGATTTCCTAGCGAAGATGCCAAAGGAGATGAAAATAAAATAAGTTATGGCAGGAGACGAGTCTCGGGCTGCGAGTTGGGGCAGGAAGGTAGGCGCAGACGTGTCGAAGTTGTATGTGGATGGAGCCTCTGGAGTGGAAGGAACGGGCGCAGGCCAAGTCCTATCATACCCATAAGGATTGGAGTCAACGTATGCCCTACGCTTCAGGTTCCCAATGTTGAACAATGAAGCAGAATATGAGGCGTTAATTACAGGCATGGAGATAATCAGGAAGTTAGGAGCAAAGAAGTTGCAGGCCTATGGGGACTCAATGCTGGTAGCTAACCAATACAACAGGCAGTATGCCGCCAAAGAGCCAACAATGATGAAGTACAGGGACAAGGTTAGAAGCTTGGCGGCTGAGTTTGAAGAATTTGATATCACCAGGGTCCCAAGGTCACAGAACACAAGAGCGGACATGTTGAGCAAGTTGGCCTCCTCAACTCATACACACTTGACCAAAACTATGTTGGTGGAGGAGCTGACCTTCAGGTCGACAGGCACAAGGCATGTAGTGGCGATACGGGGGCTAACGCCTTACTGGATGACGCTCATTTGCAATTATTTGGAGCGTGAGGAATTACCGACAAAGGAAAATGAGGTAAGAACAATTAAATGAAAGGCTCTAAAGTACGTTATCATAAATGAGATGTTGTACAAGAGAGGATACACTTAACCATGGCTTATGTGTGCATCACCCGAGCAGGCATAAATAATCCTCAGGGAGATTCATGAAGGAAGTTGCGGCAGCCACCAGGGGGCAAGGACGATGGCTCTGCGGGCTATAAGGGCAGGATACTACTGGCCAACCATGGGTAGATTCAGAAAAAATGGCCAAAGAATGTCATAGATGGCAGGAACACGCAAATGTGCAGAGGCTTCCAGCTGAACGAATGACCAGCATAAGATCACCCTAGCCTTTTTCAAAATGAGGGATCGACATTGCAGAACCATTTCCAGAAGCTTTGGGAAGAAAAAAAAATTCTACTTGTAGTAATAGATTACTTCATGAAATGAAGCATAACAGGTAGAAGAATCACAACCTTTGCTTGGGAGAGCATAGTATAAAGTTTTGGGATCCTGCAGGTGATTGTGAGCAATAATGGAAAGCAGTTTACCCACGAACTATTTAGGTTGTGGTGCCCGGAGTTGAACATAAGGTAACAGTTCACCTCTGTAGCCCACTCACAGGCAAACAGATAAACACAGGTGACAAACAGAACAATCGTCCAGGGACTGAAAAGGAGGATGGGATGAGCCAAAATAGAATGGGAGGAAGAGTTAATGAGCATGCTATGGGCATACAAGACAACGCCAATGACTGCTATAGGGGAATCGTCGTACAGGTTGTGCTTTGGGACCAAGCGATAATTCCTCCAAAAATAACAGTGCCCTGCAGGAGAGTAAATGAACCAATGAGTCTGGAAGAAAATGAAGAAGTTGTTAGAGAAAACATGGATGCCCTATATGAGCTCAGGGAAAAGGCTGCACTGAAAGAAGCGGCGTACAAGTCCTAGATGGAATAACATTATAGTAGCAGGGTGAGAGTAAGATCCTTGAAAGTGGGAGACTTAGCACTAAGGAAGAATGAAGCAAGTTGGGCCCAATTCCAGAAGAAGCTGGACGCGGGATGAGAGGGCCCATACAAGGTGATTGAGGTGCTGGGGAAAGGAGCATACAAATTGGAAACGATGGATGGAAGGCCAATTCCCAGGACCTGGAATATAGCTAACCTGAAAAGGTACTACGCTTAAGTAATCGTAGATTTATGTGTGCATAATAACTGTTATTGGGTTGTTTAATAGGACGGGTAGGCGAGACGGGGTTCCTGAAAGGATCAAATATGTTGAAAACCGACAAAAGGTTATGATCCTTAGGAAATCCTGATCTACGCCCCGTTTTCCTTTTGTATATCGCTTGTTTGTTCAAGGGTGACAAGTGCAGGGTAAAAGGAAAATAAATCTTTGGCCACAACCAGCGCCGGAGAAAAGTAATAAGCCCGGTCCAGGCTAAATTTACCGTATTTGCTCCAACAGCCAGCGCAAGTGCAGGCCGGATCATAAAAGGGTAAAGAAAAGGAATCCCTGGCCACAACTAGCATCGGAGATAGATAAGCCTGGCCTAGACTAAAGTTGTCGCGCTGGCTCCAACAGCTAGCGCAAGTGCAGGCCAGATCACAAAGGGGCAAAGGGAAATGAATATCCGGCCACAACAACCAACCCAATCTATTTCTGAGTCTACCTCCGGTCACGATGAGTGCTGGAGAAAAAAATAAATCAACACAGGTTAAGATTAACGGAATTGGCCTTAGCAGCTAGCACAGCTGCAAGCCGAATCTAAAAAGCTTGAAGCAAATTAAAGTACAGACAAAAACAATGAACTATTACGAAGAAATATGAACGACTACAAAAAGAAAAGAGAGGAGAGAACATTCAAAGTTTTTTTAAAAAGTAGCATTGTTTCATCCCTCAAAAGAGGGAACATATAGGAAATAAAGAAAAGAAAAAAACAATTCTTCTTCTTCAAGGCTTTGTTGCAGCGTCTTCATCTTTGGCCTCCTCAACGACCACGCCACCAACCTCCCCGGCTCCTCGTCCTTCTTGGATCTGTTGGCAGCCTGAACACCATCTCTGGCAGGGGATGCTACATCTTTGGTGGATTGTTGAGTCCCGCTAGTGGAATGTGCAACAGCCTCAAGGGGGATACCTTCAGGGGCCCAACTGTCCAGCTCAGCCAATGACATTTCCGGATGCAACTGAGAGAAGTATTCAGTGAAGCTGTATTCTCGGAAAGGAATAAAAGCACCACCAAGGCTAACACGGAGTTGATTATCATCTTCAGTGCAGGAATAGAGGTAAATGGCCCCCATCAGCGCGCATCTCAGATGCCTTATTATTCTGCACCACGCGGTAGTAAAGACTCAGGAAGCCGCAAGTGAAGGCTCATTCCTGAAAGGCTTTCAGCTCGGCAACCCTAGCCTCAACACAGGTCAGAGAGCTCTACAAAAAGCTGGTGAACCCCTTTTCCAGCCCCAGGTCCTGCTCCAGTTCAGTAGCTCGACGAGCTTAAGCGTGCAGGGAGGCCAAGTCGCATTTCAACTCACCCACTTCCGCCCGTAGACTGTCATTTTCCTCCTGCATATGCCTAGCAGAATAGAGATGCTAGAAAAATAAAAAATAAAGAAAGGAAATAAGCACAGGACAAAGATAAAGGGAAAAGGGAAATGAATAAGTAAAGAGAACGAACCTTGAGGATAGCTGCCGCTGACTGGTCAGCCAGAGAGTTAGTAGCGGCGATATTCAGAGAGCATTCGAGCAACCAGGCATTTAAATGAGGAATCAACAGGGCTTGGGATACAAGCTCTGTCCGAGCTGATGCACTGCGCAAGGGGCCTGTCGCGGACCCCCTGGAGGAGGAGCCATGAGTGAAGAGAGGTGAAAAGGGAATGGCCGAGATTGGCCAGGTCGCTAAGGTAAGTCCTTGCTGGCTGGGGGCTGGCGACTCGGGAACTTCCTCTGAAATGATGATATAGGGAGGCATGCTACTACTTGCTCCGCTATCCTTACCCCTCATTCACAGCCTGTGACGTCCCCTCTTAAGGGCAGGCTCATCCTCATTCATTTAGGTGTATGCGGCATTGATTGCCTCAACTTTTTGGTCAACAATCACAGCCGCGTCGTCAGTGTGGGAGGCTGGACGGTTGCTCCCGGCCCAACGAGGGAGCCTTGACAGGTCCCTGAGGAAGGCAGCCACAGACATTTCTGAAAAAGAAATAATGACAACAAGTTAAAAATATATATAATACGCATAAGCAAGCAGGATTAATGTCCCTGTTAAGCAATGAAGAAGAAACAATGAACCTATACCACTTACGTTGGCGGGACCCTCGCCAGGAGAAATACCGCCAGGAAAATATGGTAGGTTGACGACATGAAGGGTAGAATCACGTAGGACATGGTCGCACCTGACACTAATGACCTCAAGACGGGAGATGAATGGCTGCAGGGCAGACGTTTCAACAGTGGTAGGACGGGATCTCCGCCCCTTTTGCGGAACGGAAGGATAAGTGGCCCTTTCATCCCCACCCGGGCCCAGGACAAGGTCCTCATCCACGTAAATAAATAGTCATTTCCACTCAACAGGAGGGGGAAGATCGATCAACAGTTTGACACCATCCTACCGGAACTTCAAAAAGGTCCAGTCTGGGGGCATCCCAGCAGAGTGACAAAAAACACGAAATAGGATGACAAAGGGTTGTATACGGAGGAGGCAACACAGGACCTCAAATATAAGGATGACACGAACGGAATTTGGGGGAAGATCGGTTAAGCCTAGTTCATAAAAGGCCAAAATGGCCAGAAAGAAAGGGGAAAGAGGGAATCTGAGACAACACGGCTCAAGGGTCTCTAGATAAACGGTAAAAATACCCGTTGGCATATCTCGCACCATTTGGCAAACTCCAGGAAGCAGGACGTGGTCACAAATATCGTGAAAATGACAATTTGAACGCTGACGGCGGCCTAAATAATATGAAAAGCCGCCCAAAATTCAGGATTGGTTGTGTTGCAGTATGATAATGTATGGGTCTGACGGCTCAATAAGGAGAAGAGGGCAAAAGGTGAAGTCTGCTTGCCCATGGACGCTACATGGGCAAAGAGGCAGACAGGAAGGAGTTTGACGGGTGCTGATGGGACAGCTCCAGTCCCATCAGCCTCCAAATGACATATAATAAGAAAAAGTGTGTGAAACGAGGTAAGATTTTTCCAGTCAGTTCACTATTCACTTAGATACGTTTCTACATGGCAACAATGGTTGGATGGAGCATTGGAGCAGGCACGGCCCTAGGCCTGCTTGCCTGATCTCTTTCTTCCTGTCATGTAGGTTCAGGTGCAGATTGGGCTGGCGTAGATAGTCGACAAACATACTACAAATTTTTGTATTAACATTGGCGCCTTCTATGGGGATTGCAATAAACTTTTAGCATCCACGTAGCTTGGAGAAGATGGGGGCATGGATACCGGAAAATTTTGTACAACCAGGTGGCGATAGAAGACGTAACGCATGAGGATGAACCCGCCTTGACGCTAACGCCGACGGGAGAGGACATCAAATCTGCACGATGGAGGAGGTGGTAAACAACTCAGAGATCCTTCAAATGATAGTGGCATCCCAAAAGGAGATGATGAATACGTTAAAGGAAATGGAGGATAAGCAGCCTCGATGGAGGGGATATGATGTCCACCCAACAGAGCTTTTCTCGGAATGAGAGGGAGATTCTGAGGTGCCCACTAGAGGAGAGAAAGTGTCGCAGACAGTTCAAAGTGGAGCAAGGAGAGAGAAAAGCATTGTACCTTTGGGGAGAAAGGGATGAGTCGGAGCTGAAGAAACCATAGCAGACCGCAAGTGGAGAGAGAGCTATGTACCACTCCAGATGAATAAGGAGTAGACTGGGCGAAAGGCACCACCAAAAGAAAAAGAAGGGGGCTCAGGCAGGAAGGCTAGGGGCTCGCCATTTATAAGGCGTATACAGCTGTTCACGGTAGACCCAAAGCTCAAAATACCGATGAACCTGGGTCAGTACAATGGCGAGGCAGACCTAGGAGACCATTTGCATACCTTTTGTACCAACATGTCCACTTTTCCGATACCGCAAGTCATATGGTGCAAGGTGTTCGCAACCACCTTGACAACTGTAGCCAGGGTATGGTTCGGGGAAGACGGGACGATAGGCAGCATCAGCCAGCTAGAGAAATTTTTTTTGTAGCTTCATTCAAAGGAAAAAGTTTCAGAAGATAAAATCGGAACTGCTTGCCATCAGGCAGAAATCAGTGGAGATACTATCGGCGTACTAGGAGAGATTTAACAATAAAGAAAATTAGGTGGAGGAGAGGAGCAACTAATTCCTCATTGATACATTTGTGAACAGTCTCAGGCATGAGTTGCTACTGCGGGAGTTCATCCAGGACCTGCCAAAGACTATTGACGAATTAATGAGGAGATTTGGAAATTTCCACAGGGCGGACCTAGCTGACAAGAGGAGGAAAGTAGCGCTAGAAGGTCACAGTCAGCGCAGGGTCGACAAAGACAGCTCAGAAGGAAGGGCGAAGAAAGTGGGGGATGATTGAACAGGCAGCAAGCAGATGCCCGACAGGTTCAACAAATTAGAAAGGATCTTCACCCCGCTAATCAAAACATCCAAAGAGATTTCCGCCCTGTGTGCAGGAAAGGGCATCCTGGACGCGCCACCCAGGATGAAGATGCCCTTGGGAAAAAGGAATAAGTCCCAGTTTTGTGAGTACCACGATGACCATGGCCACGATACAAACGATTGTATTCACCTGAAGCACGATATTGAAGATGCGTTGCAGAGTAGGGAGTTAGTGTATTTGGAAAAAACTGCGAAGGACCACAAAAGGGCCACCTACCAAAACAAGAACAAGTACAGAGGATTTAGCAGGTAACAGGAAAATCGAGGCAAGGTAAGGAGCCCCGACAGAGAGAAAAGGCGAGAAAAGGGAAAGGAGGTGGCCGGAGTTGAAAAAGTTGACGAACACCACAAGAGACAGAGAGAGAATACCCCTAGTGAAGGAGACAGATCAGCCACGGTGACAAATATATACGCTATCATAGTTGGGAGTGCAGTCGGAAGGACTGAGTCTTAGCGAAAGGCGCGCTGCAGACAGACACCACAGCCAACACCGAAGGAAAGGAAACTGAGAGCAAACGATATAATAACGTTTGATGATAGCGACCAGATACCGGACAGACTAGCAGGTGCAGATGCGGTGGTTATAATAGTCAGGGTGATGGATAAGAGGATCCACCGGGCATATGTTGATGGAGGAACCTCTGCGGAAGTTATGTATTGGCATTGTTTTGAGAAGCTGGGAAATTAAATACCAGGAGGAAGTTGGAACAGACGAGCACCTCACTGGTAGACTTCGGAGACAGGACAGTATGGCCAGAAGGCACCATACTCCTTCCGGTGACGGTGGGAGTAGGAGAGAAGTAAAACTGTGGACATGGAATTTATAGTTGTAAAGGCAAATAGCCTTTACAACCTGATACCGGGAAGACCGGCACTAGCATTGCTCAAATGCATTTTGTCCACCATGCACCTGTTGTTAAACTTCCTGACCAGAGGAGGGATAGCCACGGTAAATGGAGACCATCAGAGAGCTAGAGAGTGCCACAGGATCGCACTTAGCAAGAGGAAATGAGGAGATGAAGATGGGAGCTGTGAGACACAAGTCAACAAAGCAAGGCCTGTCAGGCTAATCACGGACAGAAATGACCCATCAAAGTGGGCACGAAAGTAGAAACAGTGAGGCTAAATGAAAGCTGGTCAGTGCAGATAGGAATCATTCTCCCAACTCAGGTGAAAAGCGAACCGATGAGTTGAAGGTGGACACCTCTTACAGGTCAGTCAAGCAAAAGTGAAGGATGTTATGCAAGGAAAGAAATGAAGAAGTAAAAAAGGAGGTTAGCCATCTAGTTGTGGCAGGGATCCTAAAATAAATCCCTTACCCAACCCAGTTGGCTAACCCAGTGCTGGTGAAGAAGACCGACGGTAGATGGAGGATGTGTGTAGACTATACGAACCTGAGCAAGGCCTGCTCCAAGGACTGCTACTCACTACCTCATCGACCAGAAGGTAGACGCTCTCACCAACTACCCAATTAAATGTTTTCTCGATTCGTATAAAGGGCATCATCATATCAAAATGTTGGAAAGTGATGTGGAGAAAACTGCGTTCATCACGGAGAAGGGGGCTTTCGATTACCAGATGATGCCTTTTGGTTTGAAAAATGCTGGAGCAACATATCAAAGGGTCGTGGATAAAGTTTTCCAAAAACTGATTGGGAGAAACCTGGAGGTGTATCGGGATAAAGCTGAACCCAGCCAAATTCTAATTTGGAGTAGGGGCGGGGAAATTCCTAGGGCACATTGTGTCGAACGAGGGCCTGCACGTGAACTCCAAAAAGATAAAGGCGATTTTAGAAAGAAATCACCAGGCATGGTGAAGGAGGCGCAAAGCCTGAATGGGAAGCTGGCGGCTATGAATCGTTTCATGTCACGAACAGCTGAAAGGGCGCGGCCATTTTTCAAGACACTAAAAGGATGCGTGGAGAAGGGGGATGATACAACGGGGAGAATTACAAGAGAAATCATTTGAGGAGCTCAAAGCCTACTTGAATGATCTTTCCACTTTAACCAGCCCAAGAAAGGGAGAAACTCTGTACTTGTACGTGGCAGCGAGTGAGGAGGTTGTAAGCGGGGCGCTAGTTAAGGAAGAAAACAAAGTCCAGCAACCAGTGTACTTTGTTAGCCGGGCCCTGTAGGGTCCAGAGCGGAGATATATGAACCAGGAGAAGCTGGCATTGGCCCTAGTCCACGCAACAAGAAGGTTAAGAGAGTATTTCCAGGCGCACCCTGTGGTGGTCTTGACAAATCACGAACTTAAAGCAATACTAACCAAATAGGAAAGCTCATAGAAATTTGACGAAGTGGGTGGTTGAGCTAGGGAGCATGCCATTGAATATGCCCCGAGAAAGGCAATTAAGGGGCAGGTGATGGCAGATTTTCTAGCAGAGATGCCAAAGGAGGAAAATATTAAAGGAGCTGTGGTAGAAGATAGGTCCCAGCCTGCGGGATGAAATGAGAAAGTGGGTGCAGATGTATGGAAGTTATACGTGGATGGAGCCTCCGGAGTGGATGAAGCAGGATCGGGCTTAGTAATATCAAACCTGGAAGGAGTGGAGTCAACCTATGCCCTCTGCTTTAAGTTCCCAACCTCAAATAATGAAGCTAAATATGAGGCACTAATTGCGGGCAGGGAGATAGCAAAGAACATGCGGGGCTACGGAGACTCGATGTTGGTGACCAACCAGTACAACGGATAGTATGCTGCCAAAGAGCCACCCATGATGAAATACGGGGACAAAGTCAGAAGCTTAGCAGCTGAGTTTGAAGAATTTGATGTCACTAGGGTCCCAAGGTTGTAGAACACAAGAGCAAACGCAATAAGCAAGTTGGCCTCCTCAACTCACGCACACTTAACCAAGGTCGTTCTAGTTGAGGAGCTAGCCTGCAGGTCAACAGACACGAGACAGGTAGCGGTGGTACATGGAATAATGTTTGATTGGATGACACCCATTCACAGTTACCTGGAGTGAGAAACTGCCAGTCGAGGAAAATGAGGCAAGGACAATAAAAAGAAGGCACTACAATACCCTGTGAGAAACGGGCTGATGTACAAGAGGGGTTACACCGAGTCGTGGCTCAGGTGTACAGGCTCAGAGCTGGCAGAGATAATTCATAGGAAAATTCATGAAGGGAGTTGCGGCAGTCACCAGGGATCAAGGATGATGGCGTTGCGGGAAGTAAGGGATGGATATTATTGGCTAGCCATGAGAGTAGACTCATAAAAAATGGCCAAAGAATGTCACAAGTGTCAGGAACATGCGAAGGTACAGAGGCTCCTGGCAGAGTGAATGACGATCATGGCCTTTCGCAAAATGGGGGATTGACATCGCAGGACGGTTCCTGAAGCTGTAGGAAGAAAATGGTTTCTACTTGTAGCAGTGGATTATTTCACGAAATGGGTGGAAGCGGAGGCCGTAGCAAGCATAACAGTTAGAATAATCACAACCTTTGCTTGGAAGAATATAGTGTGCAGGTTCGGCTTCCCGCAAGTGATTGTAAGTGTCAATGGAAAACAGTTCACCCATGAACTCTTTAGGACGTGGTGCACAGAATTGAGTATAAGGCAGCAGTTCACCTCCGTAGCTCACTCGCATGAAAATGGGCAAACGGAGGTGACAAACAGGACGATTGTTTAGGGACTGGAAAAAGAGGGTAGGACAAGCCAAAGGAGAATGGGAAGAAGAACTAATGAGTGTGCTATGGGCATACAGAACTACGTCAAAGGCTGCTACAGGTGTTTTGCCATATAAGATGTGTTTCTGGACTGAGGTGATAATTCCCTCAGAAGTAGTACCACCTAGCAGGAGAGTAGCTGAACCAATAAGCTAGGAAGAAAATGAAGAAGCTGTCAGGGGAAACTTAGATGCCCTAGACGAATTCAGGGAGAAGGCCGCACTGAAGGAAGCAGCGTACAAGTCCTGGATGGAACATCATTACAACAGCAAGGTGTGAGTAAGATCTCTAAAAGTGGAGGACATAGCATTAAGGAAGAATGAAGCAAATCAGGCCCAGGGTCAAAAGAAACTAGACTCACAATAGGAGGGTCGTACAAGGTGACTAGGGTGCTGGGAAAATGAGCATACAAAATGGAGACGATAGATTGAAGACTAATTCCCAGGACCTGGAATATAGCTAACCTGAGAAGGTACTACACTTAAGTAATTGTAAATTTATGCATACACGACAACTGCTTTTGGGGCCGTAAAATAGGACGGGTATGCGAGACGAGGTTCCTGAAAGGATCAAATTTGTAGAAAGCCTACGAAAAGGGTGTGATCCTGAGGAAATCCCAATCTACATCCCCGTTCCCCGAATAACGTTTGTGATAAGTGCAGGATAAAAAGGAAATGAATCTCCAGCTATAGCCAGCGCCAGAGAAAGGCCCGATTCAGGCTAAAGTTGACGCGTTGTCCCCAACAGCCAGCACAAAGTGCAAGCTGAATCTCAAAGGGGCTAAAGGAATGAATCTTCGGCTATAGCTAGCACCAGAGAAAGGCCTGATTTAGGCTAAATTTGTCGCGCTGGCCTCAACCGCCAGCGCAAATTTCAGACCGAATCTCAAAGGAGCTAAATAAATGAATCTCCAGCTACAGTCAGCGCCGAGGAAAGGCCCGATTAAGGCTAAAGTTGTAGCACTGGCCCCAAAATCCAGCACAAAGTTCAGGCCGAATCTCAAAGAGGCTAAGGAAATGAAGCTCCGGCTACAGCCAGTGCTGGAGAAAGACCCGATTAAAGCTAAATTTGTCGCGCTGGCCCTAATAGCCAGCGTAAAGTGGAGGCCAAATCTAAAAGGGGCTAAGGAAATGAATCTCCAGCTACAGCCAGCGCCGGTGAAAGGCCTAATTCAAGCTAAAGTTGTCGCACTAGCTCCAAAAGCCAGCACAAAGTGCAAGCTGAATCTAAGGGGCTAAGGAAATGAATCTCTAGCTACAGCCAGTGTCGGAGAAAGACCCGATTCAGGCTAAAGTTGTTGCACTGGCCCCAACAGCCAATGCAAAGTGCAAGCCGAATCTCAAAAGGGCTAAATGAATGAATCTCCGGCTACAGCCAACACCGAAGAAATGTCCGATTCACGCTAAAGTTGTTGCGCTGGCCACAAGAGCCTGCGCAAAGTGCAGAATGAATCTCAAAGGTGACAAAGGTTACAATCTTCGACAACAATCGATGTCGGAGTTAAGTGAACCAGACGCAATTTGAAGCTGCAGTGCCGATCTTGACAGGCAACGTAACTGCAGGAAAATTTCAAAAAAAAGGAAGAAGAGAGAGCAACAACTGCAGTTCAGGCCAGAAATAAGTCTTAATGACTAGCACAATAGCAGACCAAATCAAAGAAGAAAACAAGCATTCAAATTTTTCTAAAAATAACAAACAGTACGCCAAATATTGTTTCATCCCTCAACAGGGATACACACAAGTCAAAACAAGAAAGTAAAAAAATTTAAGGCTTCTCCGCTGCATCTTCCTCCTTAGCCTCTCCAGCGATTGTGGCACAAACCTCCTCAGCTTCCTCGTCTTTCTTGGAACTGCCAACAGCTTAAGCGACTTCTTTCACAGGAACAACAATGTCTTCGGAGAGCTGTTAAGTCCCACGGGTGGAATGTGCATCAGGCTCAGGGGGGATTTCGTCGGGGGTCCAGTTATCCAGCTCGGCCAATGACATTCCAGGGGGCAGCTGCGAGAAGTACTCAGGGAAGCTGTATTCCCTGATTGGAATAAAAACATCACCAAGGCCAACCCGTAGCTGATCTTCATCTTCGGTGCGGGAGTAGAGGTCAATGGTCATCATCAGCGCTCCGCTCAGCAGCTCAGATGCCTTATTTCTCTGCACCATGTGGGAATAAAGGATAAGGAGGCCCCAAGTGAAGGTTCAGTCCTGGAAGGCTTTCAGGTCTGCAAACCTAGCTTCGAAACAATTTAGGGAGCTCTGTAGAGAGCGGGTGATCCTATTTCCAGCTCCAGATCCCTGCTCCAGTTCTGCCGCTCGACGAGCTTAAGGATGAAAAGAGAACATGCCATGTTTCAGCTTGGCGTTTTCCCCTCGCAAGCTGTCAAGTTCCTTCTGTAAGGCCCTGGCGGAGCAAAGATGCTAGGAAAAGAAAAACAAAGTGAGTAAGAGCAGGACAAAAACATGTAAAGAAGGAAAAGTAAATAAGGGGAGGAAATAAACCTCCAGAATGGGCCCAGCTGACCGGTCAACCAAAGAATTTTTGCCAGCAACGTTCAGGGAGCGCTCACGTAGCCAGGCATTGAAGTGAGGAATCGGCAAGGCCAGGGAAACAAGCTCTGTTCGAGCTGAGGCACTGCGCAGGGAACCTAGTGCAGATCCCTGGGAGGAAGAGTCATGTGGAAAAGGAGGCAAAAAAGGAACCGCTGAAATAGGTTGGGTTTCCAAATGACCCTCTGAGCCAGAGGGATAAACAACCCTCTCGCCCTCACCAGGGCCCAGGACGAGGTCCTCGTCCACAAAAATGAACTATCTCTTCCACTCGACGCAGGTGGGGAGATCAATCAGCAATTTGACCCCATATTGCTGAAACTTTAGAAAAGTCCAGTCCGAGGGCATCCTGGCAGAGTGACAGAAAACACGAAACAGGGTGACGAGGGTTGAATACGTAGGAGGCGACACAAGACCTCAAAACCTAATACGACCCGAATGGAATTCGGGGGAAGATCAGTTAAACCTAATTTGTAAAAGGACAAATGGTTAGAAAAAAAGGGGGTAAGAGGAAACCGGAGGCAACACTGCTTAATAGTCTCAAGATAGACAGCGGTCATGCCCGAGGGCGCATCTAGTACTGTCTGGCTAACTCCAAGAAGCATAATATAGTCACAGGTGTCGTTAAAAGTGGTGTTTTGAGCGTTGTAGGTGGCCTCATTGACATGAAGGGCAAACCGGAATTCAGGATTGGTTGTGTCGCAATGTAAGTCTGACTTGGGAGGACCTACGGTGGAAGCCATGGTAGCAAAATTAAATGACGGAAAGAAGGAAGAAAGGAAAAGGCAGAAAGGGTACTTGGGAGAAGGTCAAAAGTCGCTAGAGAACCAAAAATTTGAGCGAAAACACACAGACGGAATTGTGAAGAGGGAAAGCGGAAAAAGAAAAATGATAAGGGATTTGAATGAGCGAAAAGAAGAAAAGAAGATAGAGCAGACAGGGTCAGTTAATTCCCTCGAATGGTAGGGCGGCAAAAAGTAATGATTATCGCCTTAGGAGGGAGCGAAAATTATGCAGCCAGCGTGCACAAAACCGTCAGAAAGGAAAACGTGGCAAGCATCCGGACAAGTAGCGTAAACGCCAAAGGGCGCATTAATGAAAAGGAGATCATGCGTCAATGAGCGATTTTGAAATCTTAAAAAGCTACCAAAATTCTCGGGAAAGGCAGGATGCAGCGTACAGGAACGCTACCTGCTCCTTGAGCGGCTCAGAGCTAATGGTGAGAAAACTCGGGCTCCATCTCATCCACTGGCCTGCAGGTTAACTTACCCAATTAGGTCATTGGCTGGGGAGACTTGATAATGAATGGGTCGATGGCCCAATAAGGAGAAGAGGGCAAAAGGTGAAGCCTACTTGCCCAGGGACGCTACCTGGGCATGGAGACAGACAAGAAGGAGCTTGACGGGTGCTGATGGGACAGCTCCAGTCCCATCACCCACCAAATGACATATAACAAGAAAGTGTGTGAAACGAGGTAAGATTTTCCTGTCAATTCACTATTCACTTAGATACGCTTCTACATGGAAATAATGGCTGACCGGGCGTCGGAGCAGGCATGTAGGTTCAGGTGCATATTGGGGTGACGTGGATCATCGACAAACATACTATAAATTTTGGTATTAACACAATACGATTTTTCCTTGGAGGGGCTGATGGTGGAAACCATGATAGCAAAATAAAACGACTGAAATGAGGAAGATAGTGAAGAGCAGAGAAGGGTACCTGGGAGAAGATTAAAAGCCATCGGAGAACCAAAAGTCTAGGTGAAAATATGCGAATGAAAGCACAAGGAAGAGATGGGGGAAATAAAATGTTAAAGGATACGAACAGGCAGAAAAGAGAAAAGAAGATAAAACAGCTGATAATGTATGGGGCTAGCGGCCCAATAACCAGAGAGAAGACAGAGAGGTGCAACCTGTATACCCAAGGATGCTACCTAATCGTGAGGGCAAACAGGTAGCGCCTTGAGGTGCGCTGATGGGACAGCTCCAGTCTCATCAGCCACCAAACCACATATAACGAGGAAGAGTGCAAGACACGAAATAGGATTTACCCATTAGTCTACTATTTTCTGAGATACCCTTCTACATGACTTCCATGGCTAACGGGAGCGCCGAAGCAAGCACGGCCCAGGGCCTGCTTGCCTGACCTTTCTCTGCATGTCTTGTAGGTCCAGGTGAATATTGGGCTGTTGTGGATCATCGCTAGACATACTATGATTTTTGGTATTAACAGCAGCCA